>JAOWBB010005773.1:0-30589 GCA_028565995.1 Ricinus marginatus | reverse complement strand
ATAGTTGGATAATATTACTTTAATATATATATTTAACTATATTATTTTTATGATTTTATTATTAAAAATTAATATATATATGTGTAATATATTAATTTTATAATTTTTAAAATAAATTGAGGTCAATATAAAATATATACTTTATACTTATATGAATTCATAGCATTATAGAAAAATGTTTTAATCATATATTTTAAAGTCTACTTATTATGCGTAATATGTCTACTCATGTGTGTATTTATTATATAGAAATATGTATACTCATTTATGTATTTATTCTATATTTATTATATAGAAATAATATAAAATGATAACAACAATAATAAAATAATATTGTAAGTATATGTATCAGTATAATTAATATATATATATTTTTAACTATATTTTTTGTTAAAGTAAGAATTGAATTTAATAATCAAATAAAGTCAAATTCATTTCTGTTTTAAAAAACAGAAATTTTAGAATTTTCTACTAAAGTTAAGTTTTTGATTTTTATTCTTTTAAATAAAATATTCATTCAGTAAATCAATGCAATATAATATTTTTTTTTGTTTTATATATAATGTGAATTTAAATTATTTTATTATTATAAGAAGAATAATTTGATTTTTATTTATTATAGAAAATTTTAATAAAAAAATATAAAAGATATGTTTATGTATAATGAATGAAGGTCAGCATAGAATATATATTTCACATCTATATATAGTACCATTTTATATATATGAAAATATATTATAGTTATCGACTATAAATTTTTTAATTTATTTAGTTTATTAACATAACATTATTAAATTAAATATTTATAAGATTGGAATTATATATTTTAAATATTTGACGATTACGACGAATTACGTATAATACGAATATTACGGATACGTTATTTATTTCTTGTATTACGTAAAATTTATCATAAGTATGTTTTAATGTTTTTCGCTTTGTTATTCATGATTTAAATGTATTGAAAATTAAAAATTATGGGGAAACTTTAAATAAAGTGTATTTTAGTAATATCGAATGCTTTTTTCGTTTATTTAACAGCCGAGCCTAGGATCACTCGTAATTACGAAACGTTGTAATCGAGTTTCTTTGTAAAATAAACGAATTTTGTTATTTATTTTGCATTATACCCTGAAACGATTGTGTATTTTTTTTTGTTTGGCCCGCTGGAGAAAAGGAAAAGGTTGCTCATCGCTGCTGCACAAGGTAAGTTTGAAAAGTTAAAAGCATCTTGCAGTACGGATAGACAGATAGTTTTTTTTTTTTTTCTTCATATAAAAAGAATTCTTTGCCATTCACGTATATTTGGCTTGCGAATCTCTCAAACAAGGCGTTTTCGAGAGTTATTTTGCAATTATTTCCAAAATTGCTCTTCTCGGTGACGTTTGCACTTTCCACGTGGGATTCCACGTGCAGCGGTATCTGTTTCAGTCATCCCGGGAAGTTCACACCTGTGTCGTTTTAATGGCGGACTTCTTTTTAACATCGCCCGGGATTATTTTGTGCGTTTTATTTTCTTTCTTTTTTATTTTTTTAAATACCAAACCGTTCCATTTTCATTGCTTTTCATGGCTTATTCCATTAACTTACTCGCCATTAAAAAGTGCAAAGCAAAGCAAAGATCTGTGAACTTTCGGATAATTCAAGGAGATATCTCACGGATATAGGGAGTTCCTGCACGTGCCCAAAACCGTCAGTGCACCGTTAAAAAAAAAATTAATCAAGTTAAATGCGCACAAATGCGAAATAAACTTGTTTCATTCTACACTCCGAATGAGGGATGGACTTAGGGGTGTCAAACTCAATTTTTTCATCCAAAATTGCAACACGTGGAGGGAACACGTGTCACCGAGGGCAAGAAGATCGGTGTGACGACGAAGTATTAAAACGATACATAATTCATTGCAAAAAAAGGTTGTTTAACAGCAAGTACACAAGAATTTATTCTTTTTTTTTCTTTCTGCATCGCATAAAAACGGTAATGTTCTGGAAACCGTGGTTTGACACCCCCGGGGGATTCTTGCATGCGACGGATGAAATATACATGAAAACAGAGACGTTACATAAAAAAAAAAATAAAGAAAAGAGAAAAAGGTGTGTGAGCGATGAAAAGCTACATGAATGAATGAGAATGACGATGAGATGCACGGGGAATGCGCGGGGAATGTTTTTCGAACAAATGGCGAGGCTTCAAAATCAAGACATTAAATTCCCCAACTGTGACTGCGCAGTTCAACAGTTTTTAAAAAAATATCGCAAATCTAGAACATACACATTGCTGTGAGCTCACGTCAGCTTCTCGTACATCACCGTTTTAACCGTCAACGGTTTATAAAGATAAATGAATGAATCAATCAAAACGAGAGGATACCTGGTGAAGTAACAACGACGGGCCCTGGTTGTGATTTGTCTTGGACTCCAAGTGTAACTGCTTTCTGCGTAGTCGTAAAATGACCGAGTTGAGATTGACGAGTCAAGGGACCTGCTCCATTCGAATGTCGGTCTCGGGAAGTATTGAAAGTAGCTCCTTTGCAGACCAGATCCCGGACTGTCTGCGAAAAGTTCAGACTAATCAATATCCAAACGGGAAACCTCGGATAGAGGCCGACAATAAAACAGCCGAGGCGACTGTCTCGGGGGTCGGCCTGCCGGTGCAGAAGGCAAATCTCGTCTTCGCGACAGGAGCCCCTACGGGAGACACGTCATCCCGGGGAACGGGGGAGCACATTCAAAGTCAAAGACATTACCTGACTGATGCTTCCAAATTTCCAGAAAGTAGCGGAGAATCGAGATGGACTGATGGAAGTCGAGCTCCGTTCCGGGCTCCGCGTGAAGCATCAAAATTGGTCCAAATATGACCGACAAATTTTGAGCAGTCATCTTGTTCCGATCGGACTGTGCCACCACCAGAGAGAGATGATCCATAAGGTAGATCAGAGTGGCCTGGAAAGGTTGATCGGTACCTCGTTATTACCGCTTATCGAAAGAAAGCAAGTTACCTGCTGGAACATCGGGTTTCGCCTCCTTTTTCGTCTGCTTGTGCGATAAATTAACCCGCTCCTTCGATCACTTCCTCTCTGCATTCGATCCCTTCATTTCCGCCCGCTCGCCACAGTTTGCTGTGGCCCGCTCCAAGATGGCATTTCTTATGTTTGTTCGCATTCGCATCGTTTTTCAAAAACTAAAAATTCTCCAGACTAACCCGTTCTCCTCTTTGCCCGCTCGAACGATTCAAAATTATCCACATGTAAATAAATTCGCAAAACTCGGCATAAAACATTGCCCCGATTTTACTGCCTCTTTTTGGATAATAAATAACTTTCGTTATCGTGAAGTTACTCCGAGTTTATGTTTAAGCTGAATATCAAATGTGATGAAAACACACACGTATGTATATGTATATGCATTTTTAAGGTTCTTGCCATTATATCGACTGTTCGTCTATTGATTGGCATACGTTAGTTTTCATGTTTTATTTATCTCATTTACCAAAACTAGGCAAAAGCAAAATTTGTTTCTCGCTTGTAACGTCAAACTTTTTACCTGCTTCCTCTAAGGCGTAATCCGTATTCACATAAATACCAAAGCACATACATATGCTCCCTGTGTTTGTCGAGCCAATAAATATAATTTTTTTATGGCAATTATCTTTGGGATAACTTCATTTAGACCACCGCGAAATCTAAAGCGATGCCAAATCTTATAAAAACTTTTTTTATTAATTAGAATTTAAAACTTAAAAAAAAAAACACTTTGGGACTTTTTTAAGATACTTAAAAGACCCGCATTAAATATCGAACAAATGTCGAATTTCGTTATAACTTTTTAAGTCGGCTCCCGGTGGCTTAAATCTAATTTTACTTACTCTGTGCACTTTAGGAAGGCAATCGAGAATGGAAAATATAAGCTTAGCGTTTCCTTCCGGATCATCGGTTAAGCAAACGGAAATAATGTCGACCAGCATTTGGTAGAGGCATTTCGTGAAAATGGGCTCCGGCAGCTCCCTCAGGTAGTCCTTAAGCACTCCGGTTATAACGTTAATGTCTGGGATGTTGTCAGGCGACAGGTCCACGGTCCGGGGATTTCTCTCGAATCCTTCTCGGAGTATGCGCTTTTTCGTGGCCGAGCCGCACAATCTGTACAATCCTGGGGAAATGCAGTTCGTATTACTTCTGGCGTTCGACCGCTGCGCCTTTGTGAAGGAGGAGAACTCGATAGTTCTCCGGTAACAATCTCACCTATGATATCCAGTCCTCTCCTTTCTATCTCTTCCACACATCGCCTTATAATGAGAGGAATATTTTGCGTCAGCGGGAAAGAGCTGGCAGACATCCCTCCCGGTAATACGCTTACATTTTCCCTACTAACTACTGATTCTAATGCAGCACCGAACAAACCACCTGGAAAAGCAAAATTTACATCGAATTAAGTAAACTTTTCACCAATGTATCCCAAACTTCACTCTTTATTTTTAGGTTTACGCACCTGGATAAAGGGAGTTTTTTGGTGTGCTCCTACCTAGGATATGTTGCTGACCGGGTTTGCGTTGGAACGTGGTTTGAGGATCGGTGTATCTCAGCCTCAGATACAAAGTTCCTCTCGGTTCGATCTTCAACGCGAGCTGATGAACCGACGATTGTTTCAGCAGGGAAACGAGGTGAACAGAACCCTGAAAAACGAGAAACGGGGGGAGGTGAATCCCGAAAGGTTTCCACGCGCACTGGGATCAGAGCGCAATCCGCAAATGATGTACCTTGTAACAAAGCTTGTGCCTGTATTGGGGATCCCAGGAATATATCAACAGATCCAGTTCCCGATTTCCCATCAGCTCCAGCTCGAACGTCTCGTCCCAGTCGAAGACAATGTCGCCCGTTCGCACGACCGTTCTCGCCTTATGGACTCTGTCACACTCCAGCACGCAGTAGAGATCCCGAAGTCCGGTTGTGACGCCGCCTGAAATTATTCGTGCGATTACCGGGAACGCGTCCACGTGGATTTGGGCAAGCTTTCGGATATCAAGAAATTACTTATGGCATGAGACGAAGATGCTCGAAGACCCCTTCCGGCCAACAGATGAACCCAGAGCAACCCGTACATTCCGTTTGGATCACCGGGGAAAATGTCAGACTGCGACTGCAAACTCGATATGGATGAAGAAGTGTGCAACAGAGACTTTTCACTTTTATATTTGAGAAATTCTGAAACGGAAAAGAAAGATAAAAACTTCAGCAAGGTTTAGGTCTTCCTTGCATTTCCATTAAGCCCCGGGTTTTCGTGATATCCGCCGGAATCTTGCGGGAACCTCATTTTAAATGGGAACCACGTGAATAATCCTGTTATCTCTTTGTTTGCAATAAATTTCATCGGTGCAATAACATGTTGGTAATGTGAATTTTCGTTAGTTTTTCCGGTTACCTGCCGGATTGATGTCCAGCAGTCTGGCTCGAGGATCGTTCTGCACCCTGGGGGTTGGCGTCGGTATCTGCCTTGATTCGAGCTCCATCAATTGCCTCATTCTCCTCCTACTTTTATCCGTGCTCTCCTGAATGGCAGTGCTTTTATCCCGAAAATCTGCTGCTGATCTGAGAATTGACTGACTGGAACCCAAGGGCGTGGTGCTGGCCGGTCTGGTCCTGTCGAGGGTTGAAGTGATGTGACTCCGATAATAATAAGGGGATTCCTGCAAATGCATTTCCTTTTTCTCATCTTTGTTTTAATTTTTTTTTAATGGTGATCCAAATCGTTCGGTCTTTCTCTTATTGGAGGCATAAAGTGTATTTTCCAACTTTTTGTGTCGCAAATAATGTTTTGAGTGTTTCGGTGCATCCCGAAAAGTGCACCGGTGAAAAAAAGTTCGATCTTCTTTGCCGTTTTAGATATTACTAAACTATTAAAAAAAAAAAAAAAAAAACCCTAAAATTCGAAACATTGACTTCGCGGTCCTGCCATCACATATTTTTTACTCCACGTAATATATGCAGAGCAAATGTACCTCTCCATGCCTCTCGACAAGGCTCAAATTTTCAGCGCTGTATGTAAATCTCTGTCCTCTATGTTGTGGAGTTGTGTCACGACTTGTCCTTATCCTTTCATATAGTGCAGAAGTACTTGGCGTGCGGGACATCGACGTTAGACCAGGAGTGACCGACCTCGAAAGGGATGAGCTGCTTCTGGGTAACGCATTGGATGGAACTCTTGAAAGCCATGCCCGATATTCGTCGGAAGTGAAAACCGAAGGCGTACTTGAAATAAAGTCTGAAACGATGTAAAAAGTAAAGTTATTTCACCTAACAGAGTTTTCTTATTTATCTATTGCATTTATTCCCTCGGGGCACCTTTTTTGCTGGGGAGCTCGGGGGCGGACAAAGCTCCATCGCTGTCATCGTCTCCCAGTAAACTGCTCGTTAGAGTCCGGTCGAACCTGACCAGAGACTGCCTCGAGATCGGGGTGAGGCTGCTTCTGCCACGACTATCCCGCGGCAGGGAATTTGATCTGAGACTCGAAACGGGAGTCGGTCCAACCCTGGATAATCCTGTAGATAAACCCTGTGACAAACCTCGACGCTGGTAATAATTTAAAGATTTCGAATTGATCGTTGCCTCGGTGTCCGAAGAGTAATCCAACGGAGCCTTTGTTCGTCTCGTCAGCGTGGTCTCCCTGAGGGGAAGTCAGGAAAAAGTTTCATTTAAAAAGTGAATGCGGGAAAACCGATGCGGAATTTTCCAAGACCCCAAACCCGTACCCTATTCCGGCACTACTCATATAAGAGCGAGTAGAATCGCCAAATCTACTCGTATATCCGGAGTGACCCAGAGTGTTAGATTTGAGAGATGAACGCAAGAGTGATCCTGTATGTCTCGTGCCCAGTCTTGTGCTGAGGAAAAAATTCCGTAAGTCTCTGATAATATCTGTATAATATACTTTTGAAAATATTATCTGCATCATATATCGCACCTTGGATATTCGTATTCAACTCGAGGGAGATGCTGATCGCTTCCGGATCTCGGCATTATTCTGTTTCCGACTCTTCTTATGTCGTGAGATCCGCCAGCACCTAAGGAACTATAAGCAGGAGATCCTCTTCTGTTGTCTAAAGTTCCCGGGTAAAAGGAGTGGACCTTTTCCGCTAGCGATTCCAGCGTCTTCGGGTACTGCCTATCGTACGGTGTAAAATGCTGCGGCTTTGGCTGCTCCGTTATAACCGGAGGAGGAGGAGGTCGATATATCCACTGATCCGAGGCATTCTCCGCGGGCCTGCCGCATTAACGAAACAACGCTTAAAGTTATCCCGGTTAAAAGAGAGTTATATTCCGCGCTGAGCTTAAATACCTTGAATTGTAATACAAATCCAAGCCGTTGTGTTCACTGTGTTCGTGAGACAACTGCGACAATCCCAGTCCGAGCCTCGATCGCGATCTCCTGTCCCTGTCTTTGTCCCTCGAGCTATGTTTTTCCCTCTCGCGCTGTCTTTCTCTCTCCCTGAAACGAGAATCCTTCTTTTTTTTTTCCTTTTCATATCGTTTTCCTGTCGGGGAGAAGACCCCGATGGGAAAAGCCTTCCGGATCGCATTTTCGAAAGTTTCCGCGCTGTCGCCGTGAGAGGGCTCTTAGCATCCGTCTACCAAGATTCGACGCGCCGATCACGTTGCAGCGACACTCTTCGGTGGACACTCGCAGAGCGGGAGGGGTGTTCGCCACCCCTGACCATCTTACAACGCTGCAATCTTCGCAGCCGCATTTCCATCCGCAAAGCAGGGTCGTGTTCCAAACCATCCTGAGACATTACCGGTTCAGGAGGGGCGCGGTGCCTCTCGCCCCAAAATGTTGCGGATTTTCGCACTCAACCGGCGGGACAAACCGGCGGGGCCTCGTGTTCTTCGGGACAAAACTCGCTCCTTGTAACCCATTATCCACGTTAAGTTTTCCTTACCTTCTTTCGTCGATTCCGTTCTCATCTCGATCGTATTCGTCAAAATGCTTCTTAATAACAACCACCGGCGGGGGTTTCGCCTCCCTTGTCGCCATGAGCGGACTCTGTCCCATGGGAACTCCTCTCATTCCCTTCTTCTGCCTGGTTGCTAGCACGAGCCTTCTCGGTATGGACATTATTATAACCACGTCGTCCAAAGACATTCGCGTCACATCCACGAGATTCACCGCCAGAATCTCGTCTCCTACCTTAAAATTTCAATTTTGTTATTTTCAGTAATTGTAATAAAGTGAGAATTGTTTGAAATTCGCGACGGGACACACCTGAAGGCAGCCGCTGTTGTATACGGCCGATTCCAAAGCAATCCTTGATATGAAGACACCGTCGCTTCTTTCCATGCCGTTTCCCTCCCTTATGTACAAACCAAGAGTTTGCCCGGGTCTTTTAACAATCTCAACTAGTTGAACGATATGTTTTGCATCCTGAAAACAAAACCACCCCGTTGTTTATTTACGACGCTCGTCCGTCCTTTCCAGAAGGGGGATGATTTCTATCCATAATTATTGTACACAAAAAGACCCGAGAAATGCACTCGGTTGCTTCATGCTCTGCAGCAGCCGAAAATGAACACGGTCCTCTCCGCAGAGAGACCTGATTCCACTTTCTTTTTCTTTGACATTTCCACCGTGGCAGTCAAAATTTCATTTTATTTTTTTTACCCGGGAAATTAAGGCGAATTTTCCCGGGACCCACAGAATTCCTTACGTTTTAAACCGGGATCATTTTCCGCTTCGGCACTTTTCAATTCGCGAAGGAAAGACAGGAAAAAAGTCAAACCTGCATTTGCAGGAATTTTTTCGCAGTTTCGAACGAAGCCCTGCTCAACGATTTCGGATCCAGAATCCTGACGACCATTTCACCTCTGCGATCGACGCTTTCCAAGGCGGCAGCGGTGGTGGCATCATGATCATTTTCGACCTGTTCTATTTGGCGAAAGATTTCCGTTGAAATCCCGCTGACCTGAGAGGGAGAAACGAAAATTTTAGCCGCTTGAATCCCGTGGGGAACGGGGAAATAGAGCAAAAATTTGACTCTTCACCTTTCTGAAGTCACCCTGAATGACCATGGCAGGGGGGTCCTTCGCCCTGTGAGCCTGGTTCCCTTGCTGCTGCCTCCTTGAACTGGCAGCCATATCGACTCCTTCTCTGCCTTCCTGCAAGCAAAAGAAAGGGATGTTCCTCAAAATTGCTTTCCCCTTACTCTGGGCGAAGTCCGAGTCGATCGGATGGACGCCAGGACTCCCTGTTCCCGTATCATCAAAGGGAAACTTCTCCCGAGGAAATGTCGGTGCGTGAATAAAATTTGCCAAGGGCTTTAAGCACATTAAAGGCAGGCTTTGGGATCCAAATTCCGCCACCTTCACGTTGCGGAGCAAAAATTAGATTTAAAAATTAAAGACCGACAGTTTGAATTTTTATCACTGCATATACCATAAAAATATTTATATTTTATAATTTACGGGCAACATTTTCTCTTTCATTCCTTGCATTAATTATTATTTTGCTACCAAAGGATGTATAATAACACCTTAATCTTATTTTTTTTTTTTACGTCGGATACATTTTTCAGCATCCTTTACAAATCGTGTAAAAGAAGAAAAATAAAAAGGTATTTTTAATTATGCCGCTTTAATTCAAAACCTGTAAAAAAGATATAAAATATCTACAGTAAACTGGAAGAATCGATTCTTGTTACCAAAATCGTTAAAATAATTGAATCGACAAACCGTGTATAAAATAAAATTTGTATTCATATACATTTAGCAGGAACACAAATGGAACCCGTATTTTCATGTGTATGTAAATATAATTTATTTACGTCTTGATATGTTAAATAAAAATTAAATTTTGAAATCTGTTTTCTGTTCGGCTTCTGTTTGCCTCTCTTTCTCTCCTCTTCGTTTTTTACGAGTTTCTTCTCGATAAAGTGCAGCCTCCGTAACACAGCACGACACATTCATGTATGCGCATCTATTCGAAGGAAGGACGGCGAGAAATTTGCGGAAAACAGGTCGCAATCGTTAAACTTAACAATACGGTTTGGAAAATGAGGTGCAACTCCCCAAAATTAAACACCACGGCGAATGCAAGAATGGAAATTTTAAGAGTTGCCCTCGGGGTAAAATCCGGAAGCGGCAGCTTTCGAGTGCTCCGGAAAACAAAAGAGACGAGAAACAACTTTCATGTGAACATCTCAAGATCTTGTCTCTATATCCGAACTTTCCAGCACAGAACAATCCAAATGCAACAAAATTCGAAGTTTATAAAGGGGCGAGAGCCACAAAAGAGACTCGGCGAAAATTCAACGCAGGGGTGTGCGGAGAAGAGGGTAAAAGAAAGGGGGGGTGAAAAAGCAACAAACGGCAGAATTTCACCCTCTCGCCCCTCCCCACCCCTTTTCTCCATCGCCGGTAAATAAAAGATGTTAATCCTAGAAGCGAAATCGTTTATGATAAATCCACGTTTCTAATATTTATGCAGCGAGCTTTTTCCCCGAGAGCGGAAACGGGAGCTCGGAGCCCTGGGCCCCGCTCTCCAGCGGCGGTCAAAAATCAAGACGGAAATCTGAGAGTGCCGGAAAAACGTAATTGCGACCGTCCATGTATCAATTAGAGGCGAAACAATGCGGAATCCGAGATATTCCGTAAATGTATACGTGCACTTTGTTTTTAAGCGAGTCGGGAGCCAAAAACCAAAGTCGGGACGTCAAAAATAATTTCTTTAATGGGAGAAATCCGAAACCGGGTCTTGGGAAAAAGTCCGCAGTTTGAGGTAAATCGCTGCTTGCGTATGTGTCGCTGTAAAGTCCGAATTTCCCGGCTTGGGCTAAAAGCAAATTTTTTAAATTTTCCGAAGTTTTCCCGATTGCACGTGGAAAAGAAAAAGGAAAAGAGGAGGCGCACAAATACCTTAATCGGAGCAACGAGACTAATAAGCGAGATTCACTGCCGGCTAAACCGGTGCTGGCTTTTTTGTTTGAGGTATCGCAGGAGCTCCCGTTTGTTCGGGCATTTTCAGCTAAAACCTTTTTCCTTTATCGTTGGAAAATAACATCAAATGATGCAATTCTCTTATTTTGTGTATTAGTATTCGGCAGGAAATTTTAAATGGGGGGGGAAAAAAAAAGGAAATTTCCTTTCTTCTTTTTAATCACTAAAATTGGTTAATTAATTACATTCACGTTTTCCCCTGTGAAATTTAAATAAAAAAATAAAATAAAAAGAAAATCCTGTGGCTTAATGAATTTTAATGTGTTGTTTATTTATTTATTTATTTATTTATTTATTTATTTTCGTGTACCAGGTTTTGAACCAATTACCATTTTTGTGTGTGTGTGTGTGTGTGTGTGTGTGTGTGTGTAAAATCAGTCGCTTTGTTTTAAGCGAAATGCTTGGGAACGCATCCATTACATGTAAAACATGTTTAGCTGCATGTTAATTTTCTTTTTTGGTATCTTCGAACTGCGAAAAACTACAAGAAATTCCATGCAAATGTGCCTCATGCATCTAAAACACGAAAAACGCTCAGCTATCCTGGAACTGAACTATTTCTTTATGACGCAGCACTTTAATTCCATTTCATTCTTCGCAGAAAAGTGTACATATAAATATATGATTAAAAAAATTAGTTGCAATAACAACAGGCTACATAATTAATGATTACGTGGGTCGTCCGGTACTTTATAATTATCATTTATAAAGTATTAAAAAAGCAATAACTAAAATATCGTTGTCCAGGATAACGCTTTTCCGTCATGTATTAATAGGTATGCACGTATAAGTAATAAATTAAATTGTCCCGGGATAAATGAAAACCATTGAGAACTGTGATGCACAATATTTAAAAGAACAAAAAAAAAATTATTAAATGTATATATATATATATATTTTTTTAATGATATTTAAAAAGCAAATAATTATTTTGAAATCTCGATGCGAAGGGAAAGAGGTGCCTTTCGTCTTTTCGGATTTTAGTTTTTTTTATCCCAGGATTTAGAGAAACATAAACAAAGCGATAAATTCGAAAAAAATAAAAACAATTCAAATTCGCTCTTTTAAACAATAAAAAATCAGGTTCCAAAAGAGTTTTCCAGTTCGAAACGGGCTCAATCTCGCCCGGCGTTCGGCAGCGCATCGCGCAGCGCGTCGCATATTGCCGCGGCAATGTGGTTAAAAAAAGGAAAAAAAAAAAAAAAGTGAACCATCCACACCGGAAATTCATTCCCACGGGATGCGCATTATGATCTGCATGGGTCCCATCGATTTTTTAACCGAGACTCAATCATTCCGATGTCGTAAATCAGGTTTCCTCCTCCCGGTTTTCCTTCGCACGCCACGCAGCCCCCTCCCGGTTCCATCGCCCGAATCCTCCCGTCGAAACCGCCGGTGGAAAAATCTCGGGGGATGGTAAAAAAGTAACAATAAAATTGGATTTGGACTTTTTCCCCCGGTTCACGTCGCGATTCCGTCGCCGCATTTTTTTTTTTCCCCCCTACCCATCGGACGCGTCGTTAAAGCGTCGACATCGAGGAAGGCGTCGATCAAAAATTTACGGAGAAAAGATTAAAAAAAAAAAAGGTTCGCGTTCGCCGAACCTTCGGCCGAATCCCGCGTCTTGCGATCATGCGGAAAGCGGAAAAAAAATCAAAATTTTTCGTTTATAAAGGAGGAATATGTGCGCACCGCGCGTAGGTCCGAACGCGGCAGCAGCGTTCCGGAGGGTGAAAAAAAAACAACGGATAAACTTGTTACAGACGACATAACGACAGTGCTTACCTGTTTCTCGCAAAGCTTGCAGAGAACATCCGTAGCAATGGCTGCCCTTCCGGTGATCCACCTCGATTTTAATTCCTTTATCGACGATTTCGAATTAGGCATGATTGAAAATGTCATAATTCAATAAATTAAACTTTCGCATACATTAGTATAACATAACGTAAAACCAAGTGATCTGTGTTTGGTAATGGCATGTTTAATAACCTATGCCAATAATGGGGTCTATTTCGCTTGATGGATTCTGAAAGTTATTTTTTTTTTTTTTGTTTTTTTCGACTTAAGCTTTGGAAAATTCACCTCGATTATGCGAAACCGAAAAGGCTGCGGGAAGAAAAGGTTCTTCCAGGGTGACCAAGCTTCGAAGTATCCAATATTCCGCGGACGAAATATCCGGTTAAATCGTCTAAACGCTTAACGTTGCACTAAATTCCTTAGCAGCCGGGCGGAAGCGGCCGTAACCGAGCCATATACCATCGTTATTAAATTTCCCGGATAACGGCCGCGCGGCAATTCTGCGGGCGCTTTCCATGCTGCGACGCGCGGATTGACGTTCGAGAGGCGGAGGCGAACGTGTGGCCGAAAGGGAATCCCGGATCCCGTCGGGAAGAAAGCCCCGATGCCCCGGCCGCGTGGCTTTGGGAGCTTTCGTCGGATTTGGAAACCGAGGCGACGTCCCGACGCCTGGGGGAAGGCTCGCGCTCGCATGGCCCGACAGCGAAAAGTCCCGCTTTTCCCGTTCCGGTAACCTCGTCGCATCGCCCGGGATGCCCTTTCGAAGTGTTTCGCCTCTTTCCCCAAATCGGAGAAGCACTCGCGCCGAGATGCGGTTTGATGCACAATTTACGCGGTTTCGTGCTCATTTTTTGCGCATTCGACGCCTTCGGATCGTGCCCTGGAACGCGGCACGAACGAGAGAGGGCTCCGGCTCGGAAATCAATTTCCACCGGGGAAACGTTAAAAAAAGAAAAATTTTACTCGGGAAAATAATGCGCGTTCGAACGGCGGTTTTTAAGTTAACATAATGGCGACCGGAAATGAGATTGTGCACGAGAAGTGATTTAAGTTAATATAAATGGAAAATTTATCCAGCAATCGCGGTTTAACAGCCAAGTCTTGAGCAACGTGGAATTAGGATCGGCCAATCCTCTTTTTAGCGTTATAGCCGAGTGCTTTAATGACTTCATAATAAATTTTAAAATCGTGCTCGATATCCTAGCGTGGTTCTTTTACAATCAATATTTATATATACTAATTAAAACAATTATATTATCCAATTTTGTCTTTTGTCGCACACACGTGAATCATTGGCGTTTCTTTTTTGCTTTTCGTCACATACGCGGACGGGTCGGTTCAAAATACTGCACTGGCAGAAGAACTGCACGACTGTGGATAATTTATTTTGATGGAGTCTCCAGGGATTAACGTGAAGCGCCTCGTAACCTCATTTTCCCTCCAAATGTCAGTCGGCTTGTTAGCCGCGGCAAACGGGGAGGCACGGAGGGAAAAATTGCCGTGGAATATTCTTGTGCACCGATTTTCACGGGCGGCAAACGCACGGAGACGGGGAAGAGAGCTTCGCCATAAGGTTGATCGCTGTGCGTGATGTCCCGCGATATTGCACGGTGCGGTTTTCCCATTTTCGGAGGCTGCAAATTTCTTTTATTCCTCAGTTCGGTGCCTCCCCCGTTCGTAAAACCCCCTAATCCGAAACCTCCCCCTCTTCGCGACGCCAACCTTTTTTGAATTTGCCGCGTTAAACTGTTGCCGTAATCTCGCAAATACAGGCAGCAGCGTTTGCATAATCCTCGCACTCGTTCGAAAGGTTGAAGACTCGAGGGATGGGACCAACGGGGGGGGGGGGAGGGAGGTAAGGCTCAATCCCCCTCGGATTCTTAAACCTGCGGTGAATGCTCTGCAACCGCTTTTCTTCGACGCACTTTTCCTTCGCGAACCTGACCGTGAATCGTCTTCAGGCGATCAACCCCAAAGGAAAACGGTAACCTTAAAGGATTGTCGCCGGGCCTTTGAAACTTTCCACCTATTTTCAAATCGCAACTTCCCAAAGTAGCACCTCGGCCTGCTTTTACGATTTTCAGGTGCTTCGAGGGAACCTCGCAAACCGGGATGGGAAGCATTTCGACGCACTCGCTGCCGTTACGTGTGAGGCCGGAACCGGGCAAAACGTATCCGAACGCGTTGCGGAGCGGGTTGCAGTTCCGCTTTAGCGTACGAAAACGGCTTTTTCTTTCCGGGCGTTTCAAAATTTGAAACCTTCCTGCGGCACTGCCGCTCCTGAAAATTGCAAATTTTCGACGAGTTGCGCCATTAGCTCTAAACGGGATTATATAAATATTTAATAATGAATTTCGACGAGAGTCAACATTCGGTAAAGCTGAGGAACTTATTTAATCTGTCTGTCGGATAAAATTTTTAAACTCCAGTGGATTCTGCAAGAATGATGGGAGCAGTAGTTTTTTTTTTTTGACCCCCCGCAAAGGCTTTCGTTTTTCCCGTTCATAAGTACGGCAAAGGACAAAAGTCAGAGCCCATTCACCCCCTAAGTTAGAGCCTTTTCACCCTCGGTGTGCTTTCGACAGATTTTTGATATTTAATCCGAAAATTTAACGCAAGCGTTTCGTTCGAACGCACGTGGATGCGACTTTTAATTTCTCTCTTGGCCACGTACGTGGACAGTTGATGGCGCGTCATCCTGTACGGAAACCATTTTTAAGCGTGATCTTTTACGAATCGAACACAAAATCTGAAAGCAATAACATTGTGAGTAAACATTGGTAAAAACCGTCATTTTTCATCTCCGAAAAATAAAAAATAATAGCCATTTATCAAACATTTAAGATGCGGCATTTAATATGCGTCGAACCTTTCTTTTTTCTCATTTTTTTTTTTATCAACCTTTAAATTCAATCGTTATAATGAAATAAACCGCGCTCACACGGTTTTTCGACTTCAATGTTCCTTATTTCATCTTTCTGCGGTTTTTCGCATTACGGACTTCTGAAGCATGTTCGCGGCAGGAATCGCACCTCGTTCTGCGCGCTTCTTCCCTCGGAAGCAAGCAATCGATGCTCGAGAAAGAAAACAGAAAAAAAAAAAGGGCCGAATGAACGCCGAATTCCCCGCGTGCTCCGCTCCCGGGGACGGCTCCTTTAACGCGCCGGAAAATGATTAAGAGCGGACGACAGTGCACACAAACATTTTCATGCAGCTCGAAAGCTCTCTCCTGCCGTTTTCGGCGTCGGGAGACGCACCGGCTTATTATACATTAACGTTTCCCTTGATCGATCCCGCGGCCGGGGAAATGTTCCTCGAAAAAAAAAAAAAAAAAAAAAATTTTTTCGCGTTCCCGCGACATTTTTCCCCCGGGGGATCCGTTCGCAAAATCGAACGACAGACCGCTCGGGACTCGGAGGCCGGATCGAAGGCAAAAGCGTTCAAAATCAATTCGCCCACCGTGGACTCCGCTTCCTCTTCGGCTTTCTCGACGCCCCGGCGAGGTGCGGTCGCGCCGGGTCGAAAATTCCTGTCGTCAAAAGCGGGCTTCGGCACTCTCCAGAGCCGCTCACCCAGTTTCATTAATATTTATGGATCGCCATAAACTGTTTTATTAAAATTTTCATAAATATCATTAATGCCTCGCGGAGTTAATTAGCTATCGTCATTCGCGGCGGGGAGCCTCGCCGCATCGACTTCCACGATGTGCATCTTCTCTTTTTTCGAATGGGCGGAACTAGAGCTTCCGGGGGCGGCGGAAGGCGGGAAGGAAGTCGGCGTTCGGAAATCGATAATTTATCAATATTGCATCGGGGGCTAACGGGTGATGTATTCGTTCGGGGATAACGCCGGGAAGCTTCAGGCTCCAGGGGAGGGGGTGGGGAGGGAAAAGACCCGGAGAAAAACCTGCCCCGCCTTGAAAAACGAGATCAAAGCAACAGCGTAAGTTGCCTGGGGGAAAACCCGGGTCAGACGGGGATTTAGGGTAAGTACCACGCCCGAGAGATTTCCTCCCTTACCGAGTTGAAACGTTTGAAATTAAAGGTAAATTTGAACGTTTGCTCCTGGAAAAACGGCTCGGTCTAATTTTTTAACAAATGCAAAATAAATATTTCATTCCGGGGTTTTCTCACCTCATTTATTTTTTATTTTTCACTCCAGAAATAAAGAAATATTTCCGTTTTTTAACTTGATTCTGCTAAAAAAAAAAAAAAAAAAATGTGCCTTTTTTGGGCTTTTTCTGTTAAAAAAATATCTTCCGAAACCTTTTCTCCGGAGCAATTTACTAAAATCGAATTAATGCGGAAGAGGCGTTAGCTCCCCGGAAAGGGAAATTTTTCCTTTTTTTTTTTTCCCGGCTTTTCTCTCGGCTTCTTCCAGCTTTTGGAAAGGCATCCGCGGAGCTTTCCGCTGATCGCGAAAGTGATGATGAGAAATGCCGCGGATTTGTCCACTGGAAGAAAATTTCCAAAATTTTGTGAGATCCGCCACACACACACACGCACGCACACGCACACGCACACGCACGCAAACACACAAACGCACATGCACGGCGGAGGTGGCAATCTCCTTATGTTCCATTTCACCATTTTCCCCATTTTATCCATACGGAAAAATCCATAGGATGAATGTGGAAACGGTGAAAATCAGAACTACGTAGGTTTAGAGGTCACCACTCGCGGCGCTGCTCTTCAGTTCAATGACTCTTGAGAAAGCTTTTCCTCCCCTCCCACTAACCCCCTAAATTTTGAGAACGGTTTTTCCGCCGCTTCCCGGACTTTGAATTTTCCTTTTTTTTTTTTTTTGTAATCCTTTGCCAGTGAATTTTTCCGAGCGAACTGAACCCGTCCGTCGGTTTTTGAATTTTCCCCCGCTGAGAGAGCTTTTCCTTTCCCTTCGCTTTTGCGAGCGAGGTTCCTCCTCGATCTCACGGTTCGCGACAGCGAACGGAAGCTCCGTCAGCAACGCTTGCGAGTTGAAAAATTGGCAGGCGAAGAATTTTCCGATTAATGAACCAAATCGAGATTTCTGGACGTCGAAGTGTCAAGCCTTCCCGCTTTCTTTACCCGTTTTCCTTTTTTTTTTTTTTGTCGCGCTGCCGCCATCCTTGGAGGCGATCCATTTTCCCGTTCCTGCGGATGCACGCGACAGGAATGACCTGTGCCCTGCCGTAATTTCGCTTATTTTCGCGGCATTTTTCTGCCCGTTCACCTTTTTCTCACCTTTCCTCCCGCGATTTTCCCGAAGGAAACGCTTGGAATTTCTTTTTCAACTTATTCGCAATTAAGTTCAAGTTTCGAATCGCATCCCTTCTTCCCGGGGGAATTTGCCGGATGTTAATCAGCATGCGAGGGTGTCCGCTTCCTTGAGTTTTAAGGGAAGAAGAACGCGAAAAAAACGTACGAGAATTTTTCCCAAAATCGCATAATGCCCGTGATCACCCTCGACACACGTCTATCTCGTCTCACCGTCTTCCGCCGGTCCCAGAAGTCACGTTATATAATTAAACCGACATCAATATTCCCTCTTAGCTTGGATGAAAATGGGGAAACCTTTCATATTTCGGATTAAAATTTACGGATATAAAATCAAAGCTGCAGCGGAAAAGCTTTTTGAGAATGTCATCCAACAATTTAGCGAACGAAACCATCGGACGGGGAAAGGAAAGGGAAGCTTTTCCAGGTTTTTTTTCTTCTTATTTCGGAAAACGTTTCCTTAACGAAATTTTTTTTTCTCCTTTTAAATAACCCAACTCCGGCATTCGGAAAAACAAACTGCGAGGATCGGGTCCCCCGATCCCAGAACTCCGATGATAATTTTCCGGTCTTTCACGCAAAATGCCTTCGAATACCGGCGTCTCTTTTTCCAGCGACCAAACGACGCTCCCGATCGTCTTGCATACGCCGGAGAAGACCCCTCCACTCTGAGCAACGAGGCACCGGGGGAGGGTTCGTCAAATATGGGAATCAACGATTCCTTTTTCGGATTTATGACCCCCTGTCCCCAAAGACGAGTACGCCCTGACCGACCTGCATTACCTCGCGGTTCCATCACATAAAATGCACATTTCGCTCAACGGCCAACATTAGAAGCGCCCAATCGCCGCCATTACAGGGGATGCATTCGAAAATGTCGATGGATAACGCGGCACGTAACATTTCTGAACAAACGTGAAAAATATTTTTCTCCGTGGATAAGATAGGCGCGATCACTGCAAAAAACAGTGAGACGACATTTGAATAGTAACAAACTAAAAAGATTCTCGAAAGCCAATGTTGTAACGTAAATAATATTATGTATTATTTTACAAGAATAACATGGCAAGAAAAAAAACCGGTCCGCCATTTTAATAAGTATTAATTTAAGCCTCTTAACAAAAACCGAAAAGTCTTGATTCCCTTTCTGCACTATCAATTCCTTTTTTTCACATAATTTATTTTCATTTCGCTTATCTCACATTGAGACTAAGCTCTTAATTAAATCGCAATAAAAAAAAAAAAAATAACGAAACTTATAACGTTATGAAGGATATCTGGAGACGGCCGAATAAAGTGCCCCGAAGATTAATTTTGAAAAACATCCCTTAAAATAGCGGCGCTAGACAAAAAACGAAAATTCATCAGTTAAAAAATGAAAAATGGATATTTCAACTGATCGTGGCACAGGCACAACTATTGCCAACTTCACAAAAATGGCAGCTGCGACTACGCCACATTCTGGCACCTTGTAATGTCCAGTTTAAAATCACATCCATACGCGAAAACTAACATGATATCGATAGCAGGGATGTAACCAAATCACGTATAAAAGCCGGGTTGAGGGAATTTTTGGATGTTCTTCTCAGAGTGCTTTCGAATGATGAAAGAGTTTGTTAGGCATTGGTTTCTTAATTATTTCACTGTCGCGGAACTTCCACGATCCTGAATATGAAATTAATAAATTAATTTTTTTTTTTTCTGTTTATTATTCTTCGGCGCTCCTATTTTCTCGAGCTGAATCACAATTATTTAACCATGCGAGGGAAAAGGAGTGGAAGAAAGCTGAAAGGTACGAAGTCTTTGGGCGGACGATGGCGGAGCGGGCACCGGTGATGCCTCAAGGTGGATGAAAGAGAGTTTGAGGGGGTTTGAATTCATAATTGTGCAAAAACCTCGTTCTGTATGTGCGGAAGAACGGGGAAAAAGAGTTAAGGGACGAAGCGCATGACGCGGAGGAAGCTGCGCTCCGAGATGAAGATCTGCATCTTAGATTGCAAAAGGGGCCCTTGCAAAATGACAATTTTAATTTGTGTCAAATCCAGGGAGCCGATCGCTCCAGCATTCAATTACAAATTCCAGGCGGCGCCGTCCAGTATGTGAAAGGAATACAAATTCGGCCGGGGGGGGGGGGGGGGGGTGGGGGGGGCGGGTGGGTAGGGGTTTCGCTTGCGATTTCGATTCGGATTCATGATATCCCGCGTGCAGAGTGTCTTTTTGTTTTTTTTTTTCCTCCACTGTGCGTGAGCGGCGTGCGTGCGTGCGTGCGTGCGTGCGTGTCCGCGAGTAACGAAGAAAAATTTGATTTACTCGGAGGAAAAAGAGAGGTTTGATTTTCGTCAAATACCGTGACCGTTAAAAAGCAAGGGAAAACGGTAACTCAATCCGGTTGACGCCATTTTGTGAATATACATATATATAAACGCCTGACAAACACTCGGAATTCCTAACTCTTTCCTTCTTGCTTAACCGGAAAAACGCATAACGGAAGAGGCGGAAACTTTAAAGGATCTTCCCATCGCAATACTCCGGAAACTTTACGCAAATATTCAATTTTAAACGGGTAAACCTAAATGTTGGGAGGCGCTTCCGCTAATATCCATTCCCTATTGAACTTTCCACGGAGGGAACATTATGCTGAACACATGTTTGCAGCACACGGTATATTATGATTTCATCCTGAATTTCCGAAATGACCGTTCGCTCAATAGGATTATAAGATGCCTGCCAAGCGGATTCGACTACATTTAATTTATATAACAAATGCAATACGTATGAAAACCGAAAGGGGAAGGATATTATCACGAGCAATAATTAACAAAAATCACTAAATAAATACAGATTCAAAGCACAGGAAAATATTGATGCGATTTGCGATTGATATATGAACATGAAAAAAATCACATACGTTTTCATTACATGTTGATGCTTTAAAATTAAAAATATACTACTGTGAGATAATATATAGAGTATACATACACATCATACATCTAATTTTATCTTATATATGACACGTATAAAATATTTCTAGTCGCAATATCATTCGAAATCATTTATGTTATATATTTTATGCATTTTTTTACAATAAATTATGACGAATGCCCGGACCTCACAAAATTTTCCAAAATTTTTCTCTATCTTGCATCAGCTCGCAATATTTAACGCATAAAAAAAGCATACATGCCGTCATTTTTATTGCTCTATACTATTTATTTAATTTTTTTTAATATTATTATTATTATTGCTTTCCTTTTCATCTACATTCATTATAAATACATAAAAGAAAATTTAAAAAAAAAAAATTCTCCCAGTTAACTTCCTAATCTTTCTATGCAATTTAATCAATTTTCCTGTAAAGCATCTCGCCACTTTTCACCAAATAAATTCAATATATATTAACGATGGGATGAATAAAATAAAATTTTTTTTTTTTTTATTACGAAAGAAAATTTTACTTTTCTCATGTCCCAATTTTTCGACAGAAAAAAATTTTGGGAAATTGCAGTAAGCACGGACTCAGCTGAGGAAAAATCATTTTCCACATGAATCCGACCGCTTTCTAATTGGCAAAATATTAAGAAAGGAAAACAAAATCCAAATTTCCTGTTTTTTTTTTCTCTTTTCCGGTTCCGAAACGAACAGTTTTCGCTGTCAAATCGGTTTGCCCTGAAATTTTCAATGTACACAGTCGATGTATTAATTTCAGTAGAAAAAAAAGAACATGTATTAAAATATTGTCAGATTTATTATATCTATGCTACTGTAAACCAGGGAACGTTTGCATGACATTATCCCCTTTCGCACGGGAATCCGAGATTCGAAGTGCCACGAGTGGACGCCCGCATTTTTATTTATTTATTTTTCCTTTCGAAGAAATTAATTTGTATAAATTTTCCGGCGTTCGCCAGAATCGGAAAATTCTACCGCATCCCGAAACACCAATCGGAAAATCCCACGTAACACGAAGCGTGCGGTCATCGAGTCGAGTGCCTGACGCAGCGGAAGACGTGCCTGAGCCTTTTCGAAACAGCGACAGCGAAAAAGGTAAAAAAAAAAAAATGTCTCGGGACTTACTTTGCGTGAGAAGAAACATCCAGATCCGCCATTTTTATCGCACATTTCGCACTAATAATTTGTTCAACACTAAAAGACATTACCAAAAGAAAAAGACCGAATGTGTTTTACAATTAATTTCACAATTTTCAACCGCAATGCAAAAATAGATAATATCTTCGTATGAAATAAGACCTTTCTATCTTGTTTTTAAGTGTACCAACCTTTTAAATTTAAAAAAAAAAAAAACGCGTTCAACCTACGAAACCTTTTCGAAATTTAACAAGAAAAAAATAATATATATATATATATATTTTTTTTTTATTATTGTTTGCAGTCTTTTCCAACCACTACATGCTACGTGTGAGCCAAAATGAGAATACTGAAAACATGAAATTCGGAAAAAAAGGAAGAAAATGTCGGACTGAATTCCACGATCGTAGTAATGAAGAGTGGCGCGAGTCAAAATGGTTTATTCTCACGCGAGGTGAACTCAATATTTTCCATGTTATTCAGGAGGCACCCCTCCAGCTTCCCACCCTTCGCCCGCGGCGTTCCGAAAGCTCCGTCCAGGAAAAGCTCCAACGAAAAAGATAATTATTTCAATCGATTCCGCGTGAAATGCTCCCTCATTTTAAAATTAATTAACCCCCCGTCCCCACCCGCCTTTTCGAACGGGGCACGGAAAACATTCGTGCCATCGGGAAAATTTCTTCCTTCCCTCTTGACAAGGGAAGGAAAAAGCGACGCGAACTTCAGCGTCTGCGATTTGGCTTTTTACCTCCACGCTTCAAATTGGGGTTGGAATTAACCGCAGAAGAAAAAAAGAGCTTTCCTTGCAGCCAGGGAAAAATGAAAATTGGCCAGAGCGATTCGGATGAAGCATTGCACACCACCCCCTCACCCGCTGCTGCTCTTTCCGCCCGTGCTCTGTACTCACCCCCACAGCAGCGAGATGTCCCGAAGAAAAGGGGTTGAAGCGTTGTGATTTTATCCGCGGAAAAATACCAGGGGAGGGCATGCGCAGAAGGTCGGTTTTCCATCGGAAAAAGCGAGAAGCTCGGGCTCGATGTCGGGGGAAGAAACGGGTGGCGGAAGAAGGAGGGAGGAATGGAGAGGGATGACACGTAACAGCGGATCAATTTCTTCGTGTCTGCCAAGCGACGGAGCTCGCCCCTTTCCTTCCTCGCTTTCCCCGTTTTCCATTTCTAAGGTTTTCTTTTTTTCCCCCACGGCAGCAGCGCACCCGAATTCAGAGTTTTCCATCGTCTGAAACGACGGCGAAAACATTAATTATTCCCCGGTTTCGCGGTTATGGAAAATAAAATTTCGCCCCGAAATGGAAAATTCACTCTCCACCCCTTCCCGATGCCTCCCTCCGCTGGGAGCGCCAATCCTAATGGCCAAGTGACGTGCCGAGATCGACCCACACCGAAATTCTAAAAGTTAAAAAGGAGGAAAAAATAAAAAGAATGTGGAAACCGAAGCGGAAACTCCTAGAGCCGGTTCCTTTTTAACGGCGAACAGGACGAAAGCTCTAACGGGGTCAGGAACGGGTTGAAAGGGATGTTCCGTTTAGGGGATGCCGCTTCACCCGGCTATGATTCCGTTATATCGCAGAGTTCGCGAGGTCATCACCGTATGCAAAACGTATGCGAATCTCCGCGATTTTTCTTCCCTACCTTGAGCACGGCATTTCCAGTGTTTAGCATCGCGTTGGAGGTCGACGGGGGGCAAAGTCTCGCATCCGTTTCCTCCGATGAAGAGGTGGTTAAGGAATTTCCAGAGATGAGAAAAAAAAAAAAATCGTCTCCGGCTGGATTCGAACCTGGAGACGCCGATATTCTTACCCGGGTGCAACAGCGGTAATTTCCCGCAGTGCCTCAGAGTCCACCGTCAGCATTTTAAATACCGTCACCGAAAATGTTTAATTTTTCAATGTGATTCAGCACTTTTTTACGAAATCGTTTGCACAATGTTTGGTTCGGATCGCTTTCTTTTATCATTAGGTAACGTTTACATAACATTATTTAACCGGCAAATTCTACACTCAAAAAATAAGTTAACGATGGTAAAAATATCTTTTCCCAGCTTTTTCGTAAGTTCGCTTATATTGAAGGGCAAAGAGGTTAAAAGCTGAAAATTACTCCCTGGAATACGGATTAATATAGCAGTTCCCAATGAAATCCATATTGACCCCTGGGGATCAATGGAAACTTGTAAGGGGTTAATTAGGGGGTCTTGTAAATAAAACATGTATTGCCTGATTTAATTTCAAAATAAATTTATAAATCAGCCTTAAGCGAAATATTTCGCCAATTATGCATAATAAATTCATAAGCAATAAGTGAAGCGTTAATTAATAATAATTCACATATATATATATATATATTTCTTTATGATCGTTTCATAGTTTCTTTTAACAAATCACAAGCGGGAATTGTTTACTTGTATGAATGAAAACATTTTCTTCAATAGCCTTAAAATAAATTTTAATTTCACCTGAATAATCTTGCAGAGTTTTTACTGCACTAAAAAACAAAAAATAAATTATTTTAATGTAAATTTGCGTGCTCCGTTCGAAAATTGTACGGAAGTCCGAGGAAGTTCCTTTTTCTGTTCAACCTTAAAAATGGGTAAGTGCTTAACGGAACAATTTTGGAAGGCGCTTGCCGCTGATTAAAAAAAAAAAAGAAATAACAATAATAACAGATAAATAATGCGCGTTATGACTTGAGATGCCATCGCACAAAGGATCAATAATTTATTGTGCGTTAACCTGCTTACGTAAAGGTTGAGAGGTAGCAAAATAACGCAATTTGTCGCCTTTTCTCGTTAGGTGAAATACACGAGCTCGGGCAGTTTCCCAGCACGAGGAAATTCCAAAAACGAATCCCCATCTCGAAAGTACATTTACCCATAAGCCACACATGTAAAGCGATATTCGAAACCAGATCCGTTTCCGTTGCTTTTTCCTTAATGTCGACGTGTCTGGTTAATAAAAATTTTGGGTCAGAAATTCATACGAACGAGTATGGCCTCAAATGTGAACAGAAGTTTGTGGGATATTTCTTTTTTCTTTAAAACAGCAAAAAAAAAAAAAAAAAAAAAAAAAAAAAAAAAAAAAAAAAAAAAAAAAAAAAAAAAAAAAGGCGATTTTTTTTTCAATTATGGGATCCGGATTTCGGTTGTGTGACGACCCGAAAGCTCACGCTGTCGACTTTTATTTTTTTTTTTTTTTTTTTGCATGAAAAAAAGGAAAAAACTCGGAAAAGTTTAAATGAAACAGCGACCGTGAAAATTTTCGCATCCTGAGTGACGTTTTCTTTTCCCGTCAAGGCATACGAATGCGCGTGGCGCCTGCTAAGCCGGGGGAACTGCTTAAAATTTAAAAAAAGGGGGGGGGGGAAAAAAAAGAACTGGAAAGCCTCCGTGATCACATGTGAATGCGAATGCGGAGCTTTTCCAACGCGAAATAAGAAAATTCACATCAAAATGCGTCAGACAACCGGAGATGCCTTAAGAAGCCCGTCGCAATTAGGAGAGCGTGAACGGCGAAATGTCGCCGATGCGCAAAGCCTCGGAAAAAAAAAACAGTCGATCACTGTCGAAATTAATTTTTATCATCGCGATGCCGCAAGTCTGATCGGCTCGCGCCCGCGCTGAACCGGCGGTCATTTCTTTCACCCTAAAATGAGGCCGGGAACGAAGAAAAGGAAAAGGCGCTACAACGACCGGAATCGAATTTTCCGGCATTTGATACGTCGGAATTGCAATTCGTGACGAACACCACAGGAGGAGATTTGTCCTGGGATTTATTCCGGGGATCGGCAACTTCCAACCGGATTTTTCTTTCTTTCTGCAGCGCGAAAAAACCTCCCCGGACGGTTGGTAAAAACGACAAAATAAAGGAAGGAATTTGCAATTTGACCATCGCTAAAGCGCATTAGAATGATTGGAGGAACGTGAAAAATCCACTTCCCCCGTGCCAGGGTTCGGGATTGTTACATGCGCTGCAAGAGAACGGGAAAAGCGGCAACGAGCAATAAGCTAAGAAAAAGCTGAAAGGCATTGCGGAATATAATTTTGCATCACTACGTTGTTATGTGCTCGCATTGTTAGATAAATCCTGGTTCCGTCAGCGATCTCAAAAGAATCATCGGACGATTTTCCGTTCCTTTCTACACTTTTATAGTGTAGAATTAAGATTTCAAAAACGGGAAAGGAGCAAAAAATTCTTGAGGCAATTTAGTGTTATAGATATATATCGTTATATTTAACGAATAGTTTCATTGCAGGCATTCAATTCAAGACACCGTTCAATTTGTGTTGCCATCATGAAACTGTTATAACCCTTATAGCGGTGACAATGAACCTGAACACGCGGCCGCAATAACACGCAATGAACTTTTAAATTTTCCCCGGAAAATCCGTGTGCCGTGCAGGAATTTTAAAAGTTTAACATTCGGCAATGAAAACTTTCCCTTTATAAAATGCTCCAAACTTTAGATTGCTTATTGGTAGAAAATTTTAATTTTAACATTTGTTTTGGGATAATTAAATGCGACTATTGTCGACTGCCGATTTCAATATCAAATGAACAAATTGTTTTTCACATTCTGCATGTGATTTTTTTTTAAAATTTTAGGTCAACTGCAGTCACAAAACTAAAATTTAACAATAATCAGCTAGCATTTCGAAGCGGCATTTCCATATTTTTCCTCCCTTTTTCTCATTTAAAAAAATTTTTTTAATGTTTCATTTAACGATTTTACAAAAAAGAAAAAAGTATCCATCTATCTTTGCATGCTCCAGAATAGGTTTACCTTAAACAAAAAGGAATGTTGAAACAAAAGCTAAAAAAGTCATCCCGCTTTTACTTTCAATAAATATATTCAAAGTCCTGCCGAAAGTTTACCTTTCCCCGGTAACGTTCACGTTTCTAATTTATCGTTTTTGACGTTAAAAGTAGTTCTCCAATTATTACGTTTGAAAAATTAAAGGAAAGAACCGTGCATTTTGAATAATCCCAAAAAAACTTTTGTGAGCTGCAGCAAACGGAAGTCGACAAACCAACAAAAATAAAATTTCCATTTCTTTTTGCTTTTGTATTGAAATCGCGGGACAAAAAAAATAATAATAATTTTCTTTGATCGCATTTTAAGAAGTGAAAAAAAAAAAAAAACTGTCACGGTCGGAAACTTAAGACCCTCACCTATAACGTTGCTTGAAATGCAAGAAAAGGAAAGGCGTAGGCGTCGGTTTTCCCGCAACGGCGAAAATCAACTCTGCAGCGAAAAAGCAAAATCCCGGATCCTGTGGCGGTGCCCAGAAGGGAACCGGACACAAAGCGATCTTTTCCGACGCCGAAAAAAGATCCTCAGGAGGGAAGGTTTCCAGTTTCTGAATAATCAAAAACTTTTACTTTAAACTGGAAGCTTTTCAAATCCCTTCATTTTCACATTTCGACCTCCTCCTCGGGACTGCCTGCCCGCCCTCCACCACCGGCAACGATCTCGCTGTATCGATTGAAGGATTTCGGCTATTTTCTTGCGGTGCAAGGAAGGGGAGCGGTGCAGAAAGGAACCGAAGGAAAATTTAAGCAAAATACCGCAGTTCAGCAGCGCTGGCGAAAGAGTCGGTTTTCAGGAGAGAGAGAGAGAGAGAGAGAGAGAAAAGAAAAAAAAAAAATCTCATAAACATTCTGGAATTTCGGCTCTGCAACCCCTTTTCGGAGGGAGGAATTAGAGAGGGGAAAAATGAGAAAATTCGCCGAAGGTGAGAAGTGATCATCCCACAGGGAATCATGCGATTTACCCTCATCCCCCGTCAAAACGAGCGGGAACGGGCGAAAAACCCGGGAAATTCTCTTTTGATTTTCCATCAAATTAAGAGCAAAAATAACTTGCGATAATGGTTACGATTTACCTTTTCCGGCTCCTTTTGAATGTTTCGGCAGAAGAGGATATCCCTTGTTTCACCCTCGCGCCTGAAAAGTGGCGCGAGGCTGTAGCCATTCCTGCATTTGGCATCGGGATCGCTTTCTTTAACGTACAGATGACCGGAGGTTGCCGCAATAAAGGTGAAGAGGGTGCAACAGAATTAAGCATTTTCGCGCTTTTTAAAAAAATCTCGCAAATCTGGATCCGAATTACTCAGGTCTGGGTGCCAGTGCACCTAATCCTTCCCGAGCGGAATAGCATTAACCAGAGCCAAAATCAGTTTTAAAAATAAAAAAATTTCCGTTTCGCGTTATTGAAATCGTAATTCCAAGCCAAATTCAACGAGCAACGTTTCCATCATTAAAAATAAAGCCGTTCCTTTCTTTTCGAACAGCGTCCCGTTAAGGAAGCCCCTTTTCAAGCATATTTCAAAACTCTCTTGCAACCTTTTCAATATTAAAATTTCCACGTTCAAAATTGATTTGCTTTTGTACGCAAAAGAGTAATATTAAGTAACAAATATGCAGGGTTTTTCTTCATTCAAGACGCGGCTCTACCTACATTTCCTCGAGATTCGCAGGTTTTGAGTTGAAACTGCACCGAACTGCGACCCGCTAACATAAAAAGAAAATTTCCCCGTTCACGCCATTCCAACGCAAAGCCGAATGACCTAATATCCGAGCGACATAATCGAGTGCCGGTTAACTTTATGTAAACGCGGAGCAGCGTGCATTTCACCCTGTGAAACCTGCATTGTCGTGTCTGATAATGCAAGAAAATCGGCAGAGAAATAATCTTAAGAGATGACGCGGAAAGAGCTTCGGATACGGTAATGGGGATGGAAATTTTCCTCATAATGTTTATTTAATATACGGCAAAATAAGTCTAAAGTTATTTTAATTTCGGGTCCCTAAAACCGAGAACGCAGGAAAAACACCTTCTGGCACTTTATTATACTTATTACGGCATACAGTTTGCGGTGGCGAATATTTTAAACGAGCCCTTCGAAAACGGAACGGATTTTATTTGCGGAGCAAATATGTGCTCATGCACCAAGGCAGGTAATTGCGGAATTTACCTACAGCAATTTTACAATTTCCCACAAAGGAGGAGGCGGCTGCGGCGTTGCACCACTTGCAGGGCGAAGGCGCTTTTCTCGCGGCGGCACGTCCTGCACGGACGCCCGAAGCCCTTGCCTCGATTTTCCGAAAAGGGAAAGAAAAGAGAGGGAGAGAAAAAAAAAGGGGGTGGAAAAATCTCGCCTCCGAGATCCGAGGGGCAAACACCGGGAGCGTGGATAGATTGAAAGTTGTCAAATACGGTTTTGAACGCGGAAGCGAAATCATCGTTCGCCGGTTATAAATCACGGCGGCGACCGGGACGAGTTTTTATTGATTTAATGCTCCCCTGAAAATTTATTAAAATCCAACCTCTCCTTTTAAGCGCGGCGGATACGTTTTTCACCCCCCCCCCCCGGCGAAGGAGGAGTCATCCAAGGAATTTCCCGGGGCAGAAGTGGTGGACGAGCTCCACGTTACGTGGGTTAACAACAATGTCGTGCAGCGTGAAAAATCGCGTAAGCAATAAAATAAAGGAGTTTTTTATTAAATCGGAAAATCCACTGCAAAGCGCGAAAACGGATTGGAAAAGCTTTCGAATCGTGTGTGACCGTCGGATATTAAAGCTCATCAGAGTTGGTAATGAAAGGCTAAGGGAAAATTTCAACTGCGCACATTTTTATATTTTTGATTGTACAAATCGACTTCGTTAGTTAAAAAAAAAAAATACATATATATATATATATCTCTCCCTTGTTCCTTGTCCAATTTTCCTTCCTTACGTAGCTTATACACATTCAATATAGGTTTAAAACGCTTCTCTGAGAATATTCGCTGTCTTTCGCTGAGATTATATTAAAAAATGACCATCAATTAGGCCTTCAGCATATCGAATAGGGGAGCGAAAAATTTTTCCGATTATAAATTGGTGTTGTCTGGTAAAATAAATGATCGCGGAAGGGGGTGGGGAGGGGGAGGGAATCCCTTTTCGGGTTGGAAGTGTTGGGAAAAAGCACACGTGCCACGCAATCTTGAGACCTCTTCGCGCCCCCGCCCCTTCATCCCTCTCGCAGGGACGAAAAGGGAAGGGGCGAGAGTAGCCTCCGCTGCATCCCAGGGAATGCTTCCCCACATGGCCGCTTTGTCATTTTCCGTGATGACATTGGGAGGATTCCTCCGTTCGCGGTGCGAAAGGGGGAGGTGTGCGAAAAAGAGGGGAAGAAGCGCAGCCCCGGCCGCTTTGACCCCGTTCGATTGCGCTGCCCACAACACCAGCCACCCTCGCATTTTGATTTTTCGACGAGGTCCCCCGCCCCCGCGACACATTTTTTACGGTCCGCCTTCCCCGAGAATTCGAAGGGGAAGAAAAATCTCCGCGGTCCCCCGGAAAAGCAGAAATTCGATCGTCTTTTTTTCCCCTCCCCCCCCCGCCCCCACCTTTTCACGCCGAGGGCATCCCCGAACTCATTTAAAAAATCGAAGATCGCCGGGTTGAGAGATTGGG
>JAOWBB010005742.1:0-30658 GCA_028565995.1 Ricinus marginatus | reverse complement strand
ATCTATAATATAAAAAAATAAAATTGTATAAAATATAATAAATAATAATAATAATAATAATAATAATAATCTTTTCAAAAGCAGGTTTTATGGAAGCGTTTTACCATAAATCGAAAGTGATGTGTTCTGCACTATTGTTTTACTTTTACTTTAAAATGTGGTAAGTATATTTTTATTGGAACATTTCCTAAAATTGCTACTTTAATTTTTATCGTATTTTAACAAATTAAAAATTCATTCATTAAATTTTTTCACAATTATTTTTGCATAAATTCTTGTACGCAATAAGCCATACAAGTTTTATGGTTGTATTTTAAATTAAAAAAATTAACTTTTAAGATAAATGAGAAGAAAATTTTTTATGGACATAATTCATTAAGGACAGTAAAAAATTAAAAGTACCAGAATACAGATTTCCGTAAAGCATGTTTACACGTAATAACATTGAAATTTTTGCGCATGATTGTGAGGCATTATCTTGTACTCTGTGGTTAGCGTCCGTCGGCCATTTTGTAGAAAATTAAGTAATTTTTTCTGTAAGGTTTTGTCGAAGCTGTTTGCGATTTTACTTCAAATATATTTTTCTTTCGCTGTTTATTTTTTAGTAAGCACTAATGACGAAGACAGAGGTTTGTACTTTAAATTTGTTAAAATTAAGGAAAAAGAAATATGATTAAAATGTCGCATACGGCTAAATGGTCGCATCACGGATTTTCAGTTTTAAATTTGTATGGATCGATAAAAATATTTGTAGTTTTCTAGCTCATTATCGATTAGATTTTTAAAATATTGCTGCATATAAGGATACTAGCTGGATTTATAAGATACAATTCTTTAAATATATATAATAGTTATAATAATAGAATTTGAAAATATACTGTTTATAATACAGCTATAATTTATAGTAGAGTATAAGCCTTAATTCAGCCAACAATGATGTAATAAAAACTTTAAAAATGGTGCAAGGTCCAGCAAGAGCCCATCGGCTCTTCTGAAGATAGGATTCTGCCATTAGATTGTCTACCAACCCTTAGACATATCTAAGCCCGTAATTATTTTAATTGAGGAAAAACTTATTTAGGTTAATCGATTTTATTTTATACGATTATTATCGTATGAAAATTAAATTTACATTTCTTTGTTTTTGACAATATTTATTCATAGATTGTTAATCTTTTGATTTTCTATGAATATTTCAATGTAAATAAATGCATTTTTAATATATTATTTGCATGCTCATTAAATTTTCCAAAATATATAATTTGTGTAAAATAGTCACTAATTTTGAAAATATCAATTTAAACTATCCTTTATTACATTCTGTCTTTATTTCTAAAGTTTATTAATGGAGATTGTTCATAAGCTAAATCATTTCTATCATTCTTACAATAATCTTGCATGTATAAAAATATTATTTTTTATTAAAACTGGAAATTAAAAAAAGATTATGTGTTTACTATATGAAGAATATTAAAAATTGAAATTCAGATCAATCATAAAATGATAAAACAAATATTGTAAAGTTGTAAAAAAATTAATAGGAATCTATCTTAAGAGACAATATTATAAATAGTTGAACCTTAAAGATGTGAATTTACTATAATGTAAGACATAATGATAATAAATTTATCTTTTAAATAAAATTAGATGGTGAAAAAAGTTTGAAGTTTTATATTTTTGATAGTTCCCATCATGAATCACTTTGTTTGTTAATATAAATAGCTTTTTAATATATTCATGCAAGTATAATTTTTACTTTTGCTTAATTGCTTTTAGACATAAAAAATAAACTTAATTGGATAGGAATATATAAAATTTTTGTTTTAAATTTGAAAATACATTTCTTTTATAAAAAAAGTTTTTATTTTTAAAGTATTCATTTTTTGTCACAATCAATTAGTTATTATGAACCAAAATTGTGTTCAATAAATGGGTGTATTTTTCTATAATTATATAAAAAAATATAAATATATTTTAATTATATTTTTAAACAAAAAATTCAACAAAAAAAAATGTAATACTAAATGTGTTTAAAATATTACAAATTAAGACATGGTAAATTTTGTTTTGCCAGGATGTTAAGCATGAACCTGAGCAACTCAGGAAAATGTTTATTGGTGGCTTAGATTATGAAACAACAGATGAAGGGCTTAAAGAATATTATGAACAATGGGGAACAGTTGTGGATGTAGTAGTCATGAAAGACCCCAAGACACGAAGGTAAAAACAGCAAATTTATAAATTTTATTTTAAAAATAATCTTTTAAATCAAAATTGTAATTATTAAAAAATTTTATGTTTTTATCTGAGTTTAGGTTTTGATAAAAATTTTTCATATAATCAATCAGTTGTAAATTTTTTGTAGGTCAAGGGGTTTTGGTTTTATCACTTATTCAGAAGCATCTATGGTAGATGAAGCTATGAGTAATAGGCCACATAAAATTGACGGAAGACAAGTTGAGCCAAAACGTGCAGTTCCAAGAGATCTTTGTGGCAAGGGTGAGGCAAATGTAAGGAAATTATTTATTGGTGGAATTGGAAAAGCAGTTAAGAAAGAAGATTTAGAAGAATATTTTGGAAAATTTGGAACTTTAACAGATTGTGCAATTGTAGTAACTAAAGATACAGGAGAGCCAAGGGGATTTGGTTTTGTGGAATATGATGATGTAGACTCTGCAGATAAAGTTATTTGTAAGTTAGAATTAATTTTATTATAAAAGTTAATAACATTTATTTATAAATATATTTGTAAGATTTACATTTAGAATGCACAATTCATTAAAAAATTGCTATTATTCATTTTATTTTTATTCAATTATTTAACAATAGCTCATATTTGCAAAATTTGTGTTATCATATTGTAAATTCTAACTGCATGAAATTTTGAATAAATTGATCTTCATCATAGATTTATATTTTTAGTAATTAGAGACCATGAAATAAAAGGAAGAAGAGTAGAAATTAAAAAAGCTATTGCTAGAGATGACATCAATAAAAATGATGGTAAAGGAGAAAGAGGTAGAGTTCGGAGTTTCAGGGATGGGCGTGGCGGAGGAGGAGATTGTAGAAGTAAGTATTTTTTTATTTCATGTTTATGTCTTTGTAAATTATAGTAATTAAAGTAAATTGAGTAAAAGTTTTGAAAAACAATATTTATTTTAGTCTTCTAGTTCAAGAGTGAATTTTAACATGAAAATATTACATTTTATTCAAACACACTTTAATTTTCAATTAGCATCATAAAACTAATATTAGAAATTAAGTCTTTATAAGATATTTTTTATTTATATATCTAATTTGAGATTAAATATATTTTCTTAAATCCAAAAATATACATATAAGTAGTAAATTGCATGCAGGAGGAGATGGTGACTATGTCCCACCAATATTAATTCACGCTGAGAGAAATTTGATACCATTTAATTACAGAGAGGAATATGATTAACGTTTGAATATCAAAGATAGAAAAAAAAAATAAAGGGGAACTAATGGAAAATGAGAAGATATTGCTTTTTTAATCTAACTGTAAATTTTAACTCATTGAGTGAAAATTTTAACGGTTTTCGAGCGCTCAAATGAAATCAGTAAAGCGCTGGAAAAATGAACGTTGCACCATAATAGGCGATTTGAGATGTAGTTTATTTGGGTGTTTTTTGAGTCTGAGATGGATTAAGTTATGGATCAACAACATACAATAACAATTTGTTTGTATATTATAGTGAGATATCTTTGTTCGGGAGGAGTGTGTTAGGGTTTGAAATAGTTTGGGCTCATTTTATTAAGGTAAACTACGAAAAAACAGGATACTTTCAATAAAAAAAGGAAATATATTGCATGTTATCATATCGATGTAAAAAATGTTAAACTAATTTTTCCAGATTCTCAGTTTATATAGTTGGGAATCGATAATTTTTATTTTAAATTATTTGGAATAATTTTGTTTCTCTTTTTTCCAGATGGACAAGGGAATTTCGGTGGAGCCTGGAACAATCAAGGAGGAAATTGGGGGCCGAATAATAATAGTCCTTGGAGTAATCAACCACCGCAAATGGGAAGTTGGGGAGGAAATCAAGCTTGGGGAAATAATCCATGCTGGGGAAACAATCAGAATGGCTATCCACAGGGTTTTAACAACATGGGAATGGGAAATATGGGAGGTGGTATGGGTGGTAACATGGGAAATGGAATGGGTGGAGGAATGGGTGGCATGGGAGGTGGAGGAGGAATGGGTATGGGTATGGGAATGGGCATGGGAATGGGAAATATGGGAGGAGGTATGGGTAATATGGGAAGCGGTTTAGGAGGAGGTGGAGGAGGAGGGGGAGGAGGAGGAATGGGAGGCATGGGTTGTAATATGAACAGTGGCATGGGAGGCATGTTGGGGGGTATGGGAGGAGGAGGAGGTGGTGGAGTAAGCAGTCCTCCAAATAATAATATGTATGGTGGTGGAAATATGGGAGGTGAGTGAAATTAGCGTTATATATATATATATATATACATTTTGTTTTGAATTAGTCTGCGAAATATAATGTTGTTACTTTATATGGTTAAAATTATTTTTGTATAACACAGGCAGTATGGGTTTTAATAGTAATTACGGCGGAGGTTCTTCGGGTGGTGGCCCGATGAGAGGTAATTATGGGTCAGGCGGCAGACCAACACCTTATTCTACTTCAGGTAATAATTAATTTTTAAGCATATGATTCAAATTTTCTTTATTTAATATTATTGTATTAAACTTTTTAAGTGACTCTTTATTTTTCATACTTGGAATATTTCTATTTTCGAAGTGTGTAAAACTGCAGAATTTATTTTGCTTATTCTAAAGGCGTACCTATTTTATCATAATCTTTAAAATTTATGAGATAATTTTTTTATAATTAGTTATCGTGAATACTTTTATTAATTGTTCACATTTCTTAAATATTTCATGTCTTTATTACATTTCAAGATTTAATGATGAATTTTTTCAGTTGCTAAACTTATTGATTTTACTATGAAGTGAACCATTCACATAAAATGTTTTCTTCATTAATTCTAAAAATTCTTCGGACATTTATTTAATTATTCTATATTATCCTTAATATTACCAGTTTCTTCTAATAAGCCAGTTTTGATCGAAAATATTTCTTCCTCGTGAAAAGTATAAAAATGTGCACAGTTTTAATTAAGCCATGTTTTAATCTGTTTATTAGATTATTAGTTTCAATACTTTTATATAATTCTCACTGATACTGATAATATTTAATTATTTGAACTCCTAAACATCACTTTCCATCATAAATGCACGTTCTTCATTTCCTTATATATTCCAGAAATGTTCCATGTTCCCTCGATTCGATCCCATGAAGTTTGCAAGATTAATATGTCAGATTTGCAAAATAAAGCAGAATCTTCATTTTCAAAATAAGTAAGCATTTAAATAAGATTTTGCAATACAGGTTTGATGCTAAATAATTTTTTATTGCTAGAATTATTGTGAAATTTTTATGTTTAGGTGGAGGCATGAACGACAGACGTGGAGGAGGAAGCGGAGGACAGTATTCGAGTTTTAATGCGTAAGTTACGTCGTTTTTAATTTCTTAACTCGAGATTGAATTACAGCGATAAATAGATAAGTACTGACTGTATTTTAATTATTTTTAATTTTTACCACATAAAATTTTTAATGTTTTGATATCAGAAGAATATTTTTTTCTAAAAAAAATAGTAATCTTTTAAAGATTTTATTTTTTTAAATGTGTGCCTATTTAATTTTTTCTTTTACTAATTGTTTTGAAAAGTAAGCAAACTATTTGATTAATTTAATTAATTTTCTTTTTTCGTAAAATAATATTTAACTGTGCCAGGTTTTAATGAATTAATTAGCGCTTTTCAAAATCTAGTATGATTTTTTGATAGAAGAACCTTCAATGGTCAATACGCCTCCACAGAACAGATTTAATTTTAAAGCCCGCTTATAAAATCTTCGTAATCCAAGTATTGAGTGCAATTTTCATTTGTGTAATTAATTTTTTTTAAAGACTTATTATAATTTTAGAATAATACCTTGTCGATTTTCGAATAATGAAATTAAATTTCGATTTATGAAATATAACAGGATATTGTCATCCATTTTGATAATTTATCTTTATTTTTCGCACTATTTAAAACATATAATATGTGTGGTTTCTTTCTTTGATTAATATTCATTTAAAATTTTGGGTTTTCTTTCTAATAATATTTCAGTATTTGAAACATCCGATCCCTAATAAATGTTAAAGAATGCTCTTTAATTTTAAAATTACAGATTAATTTGACAGATTTGAAGTAAATAATTTAAAATAAGTCATGAATTTTCTCTTTAATAAAATGTAGAAATCCATTTATAGGATAATATTGTATTTTCCAAGTTTATCTCGAAATTATTCACGATAGTGTTGTGATGTCTGGAAAAGATTAGATTCATTTTTGAGCCGCGATTAAAGAAAATTTAATCATATTATGGTGTGCGGTCAGTTATCAGTCAATACTTGGGACTTATTGAAATTAACTATTAAAGTGGTATAAATTATTTTTAACTTCTAAAATAAAGAAATAACGTATTAATTTTAGGTGTGACTTTGTTTTAGGGATAAAGGCGCTGTCAGGCGTGACGGAAAGAAACCGATTAGGGGTTAATGTAGATATACAGCCATTACTGTCGCCAGGCCTAGGTTATGTTCAGGTTATGATCTCAAGTGAAACGTCCATCGCCTTGAAGAACAAAAGATTTAAGACTTCATTTCTACCAAAAATAATGTGAGGTTTCTGTTTCTTTTAAATTTTTCTTTATCCTTAGGAAAAATAGGAGTTTAACATAAACCTTCTGTTGAAAAGTTAATTAATTTTGCTTAGTTACTTGTAAGAATTTTAAACTTTTATAATTGAAATATAATATATGACTCCTATATTCATTTTATACTTCATGTAAATTGGTTAATTTATGAAGTTAAACGGATGCAGATTATCTTTTAGGGTGCAGATTCATATGTGCAAAAATATATCCTAAAGTTTAGGGCTAGCATTAAATTAAAAAGATTAGCTTGAATAGTAAGAACGACTATTTATTAAAATAAGTATTAAGTTATACAGGAAGTTTTAGGAAAAGTTAACTATAGAAATTTGAACCTCATATATTTCAAGAAAAAAATTAAAACATAAACAGAAATTAATACCGATGGTCTTATGGAAAATTCACAGATAACAGGCAAAGAATGGTTTTCAGTTCAATAAAAAAGATTTTAAAAAACTGATCCTTCTGCAATGGAAAAAATAGCTTTTCAGTCTTTATCATTACAATTTTTATTCATTATATGATTTTGCCTGCTTTAGACATTTTGTAAAAACAGAAAAAATAAAAACTTTTATTTTTAATTTTTTATTTAATTAGTTTTTAATGGTATTGATTCAATAAAATGTTAGTGAATGAAAATTAAAATTTTTGAATTGTTTGATCGTAACTCTTGAAAGTCAGAAAAATTGCATATTATTTTATATGGAAAGTTGTTAACAAAGGGACTAATTCCTCAGGCAATTATCATTTCCGAAACTATTAATTTAATGATTATTATAAATAATTTATTATTTCAGACATAAAGAGTTTTCACTCAAAGTGGAAGGATAGTTTTAATTTGTATAGTTTGCATCTTATGCTTTTAAATTTGAAGGATTATAGTAGTTTTGGAAGGAAAACGTCATTTTGAAATTACTTTTTGACTTAATAATTTTTTTTCATATAGTATATAGGTAAAAGTAATATTTTTTGGGTACGTTTAATGTGCCTAGGAATATTATGCGAATAGTGATTGCCGTCGAGGAATAGGTTTATTTGTCGTTAGACTGACTGATTGAAATAGATGATGATCATTTAAATGATGATATTGCGTGTAACATATATATATTCATATATAGTAATAAAGTGACACTTCTCATTTTAATTATGGAATTACACTTATTAACCTTCAAAAATCAATGGCACTTAGTAGATTAAATTTATTTCTTATGAGGAAATTTTTTTTTTTTAATGTTACAATAAAAAGGATAATAATTACTCATTTCAGGTTCAGTTTTATGGGAAATCGATTATTTTGCGTTAGGTTTTAATTAAGGCAAGTTCTGTATAAAATTTGAATAATACTGATATAGGTATTAATCTGGTTTTTGTATAATAATGATTTAATAATAATTAAGGATTATTAAATCAGTATTATTTCGTTCTCGAAATTGAATCTGCAGAGAAATTCAATTTATTAGATCATGATTCACATTTCTGTCTTCAATAAGAACTGATATACTATTAAACAAATATAGATAAAGGTATAATGATAATTTCTCTCTCAGGTGTTCTTTTTTCCTTATTTTATTTACAAGATTTTTAAAATTATAACCTATTCTTTTATTTTTTCTTGATTTATTGATTTATTACTCATTATTTAATTTTTGATTCATTTATTCATAATTATATTCATATATTTTTAAGACAAGAATAAAATCTGATATTTCTTACATTATTATTTTATATCTTATTTATCAAATTTAATATTCAAGTATTATTGAAATTTAATTTATAAGGTTTAGCTGTTAGATGCGCCACTTATTATATATAATTGTAGGATAATTAAGAGAATTTAGCATTTGCAATATAATGCTTATGTAATAAAATAACTTTTAAGATTAATTTAACTGGATTATAATTATGAACGGTGCAATCGTTTTTCATCATGTTTCCGATATAAATGTAGTAAAACACAAAATAAATACCAAGAGATTACTATTAATATCGGATTACTGTTTGATTAAATAGGAGATGACAGTGTTGCAAACAATTTTTTAAATAAGGCAAACAATATACGATTCAGATATCATTTATAATAATAATTTTCACAAATGAATTTTAATTTTTTCTGGAGATCTGAATAATGAGGAATAGTTCTCCTTCAGCTATTCTATATTCTATTGATGTGATCTATAAAATTTTAAAAAACGTGTTTCTTTTATGGCCATTTTGATTTCGATGATTGCCTGAAATATATTTTTATATTTTCAGCCAAGGATTAAAAAAAAGGGAAATTAGAAGGTAAAGCTTAGTGCTTGTAAATTTTATTTAGTTGGATTTTTTTAAACATTTCAAATGTATTGTATAATAATAAATAAGTATGATTATTTCTGAAGAAACAGGTTCATCAATATTGCGTTTTAATTAATTTTTTTTTGCTTTAAAGTATACCTTTTTACTGACAAGTTTGTCATATCGTACCAAATTTCAACTAAGGTGAGTTTGGAGTGGTGTTACAAGAAATAAGGCTATCCATACAAAAGTAAATTTTAATTAAATGCAACTTATTGTCATTTCAAGTCATTTAATATTTTTTTATAGTGGTTATTAGAATATCAAATAAATGATGCTTTCGAGAATGGTTTAAACATCTAAAGTTTGGACTGAAGAAGATTGATAGACTACAGATGCAAATTTGTAAGTTTGTTTTTCTTATTAATTTTTTCATAATAACTATTTCCGAAAAAGTTACATATTAAATTATTTAATCTGTATTTCATATTAAAAACTGAAACATTTTTTCCTAACCTGAATTAATCATTAAAAAATTTTATGATACATTCTTTTGAGGATTACAATATAGTTTAAGTCAAATTTTTTTTTCTTTATTTATGGATTTACAACTGCCTTTTATGGAAATCAAAAAATTTTCTTGAAAATTGATTGCTCGAAAATCTCAAATTGTTATCTGGAAAGTAAATATTAAAATAAAAGACTATATTGAAAATTTAAGTCTATATCTGTAAGTAAAACGTGAGTGCCAGATAATGGCATGTATAGGATTGTAATATATGAAAAACAATTATTAGCTCTAGGTATATTTTTGTATGTGTGAATAAAATAATTTTTACAGTATTTACCATAAAATTAAAAATTGGATTTAAAAAATTTAATGCGAAACAGATTTTTCAGTTTCATGCTTCAAAGGGAATTTCTGTCTGGATGTCAAATGTTCTGGTCAAGAGAATGGCTCACATTTCAGCCAGGAATTGCTTAGGTTGTATTCAAGTATTTTTTTCTCTATTATTTGCATTATCTGGAGAAAAGAACTCTGAATTATAATACTGTTTGTCTAAATCTTTTAAGTTTATATGATCACTAATGCTTTACTTCCATAAAACTCAAAAATTGGCAATGCTCATCAAGCATAAAATTTATAAACTGAAATGGAGGTAATTAATATTAGCCTACATTAACTATTTTAAAGAGATATTTCATTTTATTTTACTTTTCTATTCATTATTTTCTAAGCTAAATTTTCTGTAAAAATATATCATTGGATAAACTAACTCTTTAATTTAATTTTTTAAAATAATCAGACTTTTTACAGATATGAAATAATGTAGCTCAAACGTTCTTGGTCAGGATATGACATTTAATTCTAAAATATTTGTGTTATGTGTCGTTTTGATCAAACTTCTATTAGTCAACTTAGTTTGTTCGATTGTTAATTACAAATAAATCAGAATCCAATGTCTATAATTATATTCGAAAAATCACAACTTCATTTTCAATATTTCCTAAAAATTTTTTTAGAAAAAAGATTTGTAGGTTTAATATTAATTTCTTTAAATTTACTTTCAGATCTTATAAGCAAATCTTCTTATGAAGTATATGCTGATTTTATTGACATTTACCAAGAAATGTATATTGAAAGATATACCATTGGGAAATAAAATCTTTTCTCTGAATTTAAATAAAATACCATAGATTATTATAAAAGTATTTTTGCTCCAACTAAAGTATTTTCTGTAAAGCCCAAAATTGACAAGATTCAACGATCGTACCATCTTTCTGCATGCAGTTTAAATCTTCAATTTTTATGTCACAGAATCATTTTTTCTATGATTATTTTTCTAAAAGTTATGTAAGAAAATAGCTTAACTGAAAGGATTTGATAGTAAATTTGAGAAAATAGTGTTTATATAAGCAACATAATTGTTCTGTCAACTTCAAATATAATTTTATTGTCAGTATCTTGTATGTAATTTTAATCAAATAATGAATGCAAAATAATGTATAGCAAAATTTAAAAAGTATTATTTATGAGTAACAAAGAAAATTTATTTAAAATAATAAAACTTACTGCGTAAAATAAAGCTTCTTACAAATTATATCTCTTAAATGGGATTAGTATTTAAAAATTTTGGGTTATAAACATTATCGTCTAATCTATGTATTTTCCAGTGTACTATCAATACTAGCGGACATTTATTTTTTTAACATTTCTCTGAAGAAAATGTAAATGTGTTCCATGAGTGATGAACCATTTCCATGACGAGTGAGTATTTTTTTTATCACTTTGTAAATCAGAATTTAACATATTTAACATATTTAGACTTTTATAGTAAAATTTTTAATGTTAAAAATGCGAGACTAAGGCTTTAGGTACAATACAGAACAAAAATATTTTAATATATTATACAGATTCTTATAATTAATTTTAAAGTTTATTTACAGGAAATAATATTTTCATATGATATTAAAAAGATTTTACTGTTAAAAAGTTATTGCAATTTTAATTTGTTAGGTTATTCTATATTATCAGGAAATTTTTTGAATTTTTAATAGCTCTACATTTAAATGTATCATTTATCTTTATGCAAAAAGAATTTAATTTACTACAAATATCTGACTTTTTGTAATAAATTCATTTTTATATCTGTCATGAATGTTTTTTCATCGATTTTCCCAACTAAACTCACTTGAGTTCTGAAAATTGACTTGTAAATATCTGAAGTGTGATTAATTTGATTTATTGTTCTCTTTGTTATTAAAATGTGCACAATCTTCTTCTTATATGTATTGTTAAAATTAACGTGATATTATACTTTAAACTTTTATATTTTATTATTTTGTGCATATAGAATTTCTTCCTAATTTTTTTGCTTAAACAAAATGTATTTCAGTTAGCTTTTTGAATACCTCTTGATACGTTTGTTAACTTTACTGAAAGTCATAGAAAACCGAAATTTAGCTGTGTTGACTTTTAACATTCTACCGTGTAACTGAATAAAAAAAAAAGATTTAAAGTTTATTTTTTTTGAAGTATGAATCATTTTACATGTAGTTATGATCTCATTAATCTGGAATAATGCTTATCATTAGATTTTCACAATTTTATCAGATTTAATTTTAAAATTTTAACTTTAAATTAATCTGATAAATGCTGATTATATTTTTTTTTATTATATAAATGCTATAGAAAGTTTATTTTTATCAAATTTTTTTATAATTTGCAAAATAACGAAATAGATCTGAGATAGCTTTTGGGTGAAGCACTTCACTCAAAACTACTAAACTGTATCGAAACTTCTTGCATAATTGAAAATCCGCATCATACTTTTTTCCTTAGAATTGATTGTAATTGATAATTATTGAGATTAAAAAGGAAGATGAAAGAACTCAAAAATATGATTGCTGTATATATGAAATAATAAAGCAATGAAGACAATGTTGTAAAATTTCCAATAATCTGATTTCGGCATTAAAGAAGTCGACATGCATGAAAAATAAAATATAGCAAAGTTTTTAAGAAAAAAGGCAAAGAAATATGAAGCACTTGTTTATTATTTCAAGATATCACAATTCATTTGTATAATTCACTTTTAATTATTTTATAATATTTTAAATATCTAAAATGTTTTTTAAGATTTATTCATTAGATGATCAGATACATGAAATTTTGTAATAGAAAAAGCATTTATAAAGTCAGAAAAAAGATGAAATTAATTTTACCATTTCTGAGAATTCACTTAGCAAACTATTTTCAAGTTTGTAGTGCGGATCGAATATATATATTGTCGAGATTCGTCAATACATATAATTTTTGATTCTTGTCGTCGTTCACAGCTAAATAAGACAATAAAATGAAGTTTAAGTCTTAAATATGTGATGTCTCAAGTTATAATTTATTGTTAATAAACTGAATTATATAATAAATTCAGAACAATTTTAAAATATATTTGTTACTGTATTCAATGGTGCATAAAAATACATTAAGATTTCTTTCATATATTATCCTAGTAAACGGTAAAATTTAACTAAATTTAATTATGTTTCAAATATTTTTTGGATTTGCTGATCACATTATTGTTTAAATTTTTGATTATCTTCAGTTATCTAGTTGATTCAAAGTTGTTTACTATAGCATCTTCATCTTAAAGGTAGCTTACTCAAGAAGACAATTATTTTTTTATGTAAATATATGTATATTATATATATATACACACAAATATGTATGTATATCAAATCCTTCATTTCGAGCCATTGTCGAATTTTTCGCTCGTATTTCTAACATCCATAATAAAACGGTTAATCAAAGAATGCATATGCGATTATCATTCATACATAAAGATAATTTAATAAAAATATATTACTTACGGAATATATTGTAAAGTATATTTTTTTTATTGAAAAAAGAGTTAACACCGTAAAGATTAATTCACCCCAAAGTTTTATTATTTTTTCCATTCGATATGATTAAAGATCTAATAAAATTGTATCCATGCATAGAAATTGAAGTTAAGCGCAATCCTAAAGATAATTCTGACTTCCGTTTTTGAAACACAGTTCGAATATAAATTACATAATGATTTACTTAATGGATACAAATTTAATGGAATTTAACTTTCCTTCGAGAATCCCATAATATTATTTAAAAATTTAGGAAACAAACTAGGATCACTTTTCTGAAATTTCTTTAATTTCGTTAAATCCAGATCGTTAATTGTATCACACAATGTTGAGTTCCTACAAGCGAATAGATATCCATCTGATGAGAGTTTTTCGGCCAGTTCAATTTGATGATTATGCATTAAGTCTTCATTAATTACAACGAGAAGTGGTTTTTCCCTCTCTAAAACTTCTATGCAACTGCCGGCCCCTGCGTGGCTAATTACCAAATCGGCTTCAGCGATATCATCTCCAATGTTATTTTTGAAACGGTAATATGTGACATTGATGCCAACTTTTTCGGCGTTAACTTCATTTGGAAGTATTGTTCCGTCCCCTATTTGAATTTTGAGGTTTTTGCATCCTTTTTTTTTGAGCGCCTATAAATCAGGAAAAAATTACGCCAAAAAAAGTAGGTGGACTCTAATTGTAGGTAAATAAAAATAAAATAACCAAAATATCTATCTTATAGTGAGAAAACACAATTATAAAAAAATTTCACAATAATGAAATTTTTACAGAAGTAAATCATAATGACATAATTAAAAAAGATAATATTGGTGACATTTATTATTAAAATTCAATGCCTTGAAACATAATTTAATTCCAAGAATAATATTTTAAGAATAGATGCCGGTATTGAGAATATTTAGATTCAAACCATCTCTAAGAGAAAACAATATAATCGCAATAAACTGTCTAAGAAATAAATGTTTGAAATAGATGTTTCTTCCTATTAAAATTAAATTAACAAAAATATCATATAAGGTAAAGGGCAAAATACTTATAAAAGCAATATTTTTTTATAGCAACGCATATAAGTTTTTTCCAAGACCTCGAATGTAATCGCAGACTCAACTTTTATATAAAAGACGATAGATAACTTCGATATTTTAGGCTGAATAACATCTCTATTGAAATGGTAAAGTTAACTTTTCTTACAAAAACCATTATGCTTTTAAAAATAAATTTGATAAAATCAAAAATATGAAAAAATCTATATTTTCTGTTTCATTCCCTAAAATCTATATCTGCTCGATTACGGATTTTTTTTTCCTCGATATCTGTTTATTACTCATGCCTTGAAACTGATTTAAGCTGGCAACAATGTGAATCTCCCATTCATTCTTCGTGGTACAGGGAAAGGCAAAATTTTTAAGGATGTGAAGCTTTTTTTCTTTGGTGTTTTTCTTTAGTATTAAATATGTTTTCATATAGAAATTCAAATGGAAATTAATGATTATAATAATTTACCTTTAGAGTGTCTTCTTTGGTAATATTATAGACTAATGAATCAAATTTTGTAGTTCCTACGGTGGCGAATACTAGCCCAGACGCCATCTTGTTGACTGACTGCAATGAGTTTGAACATCCACAATTATTTCATACATTTTCAATGCGAATTTTAATCGTCATCCAAGAGCATTTTCAGGGTTATGCGGATGTTATATAAGCAGGTAAGAAAAAGGTTCCTTTTCATAATAATAAACAAAAATTCAGGTGGCAACAATGTGATCTTTAATTTCTTATTTCCTGTATTATTAAAAGGAGATAAACATTGATACCATGATTGAACTAGATATTATAATTTTATCTTACCTATTTTAATTGTGTGATCATAAATATTATTTGTAAATTATATTCAGAAATGACAAAAGCAAATATTTGAACACAATCAACAGTATAAGTGCCCTTATTGTAAAAAATTACTTTCACACAATTTAATTACATTGCTGACAATGCCCGATAAATGACAACAAATTAATTTAATGGCTTTCTCGTTTATTTAGGCAAAATTCATAAATTTGTTAATATCTTAATGAAATTGTATTTTTACTTTGATTGGCTTTTATGTTCCTAGCTAAAATATTTAATATACATAACTTTACATGAAAGATTTATTTAAACTAGTTACTGATATAAATTTAATCTTAAAATTTATAAAAGAGAATAAAAAATAAGTTCATAAATTTTTTAAATTCATAACACACCAATTAAACCACATTATTATAATGAAATAAAATTTCATGTAATATTTTATTAGCATAAAATAGAATTAAATTAGAAAGTAATCATTTAATTTATGCATTAGCTAAAATGTAAATAAGGATATATGTGAATTAATTTAGCTTATTGCTTTATATCATTGATCAGAAATTTTTCTATTTATACATAGAATTAACCTATTATGTTTAGAACTGTGTCAATAAGTTTGTTACAAATATATATTAATTTTAATTTCTAACCAGTCATTTATAGCAATGGATTTAGTAAAATATAGAATTTCACATTTTTATGTACAAGACTCAAAAGATAGTATTATTAATATATTTTTATATGTATAGATTATTGATTGATGACTGAATATATGATGAAAACAATTTTATAATATTTAGTTTAAATAAAACTGTAACTAATTAATTTCTGTAAATTTTTTTCTTATGAAAAAATAAATTATTGAGCATACCATTTATAATCATTAGTGATTATCCAAAGCAAGGCTGCATTTTTATTTTATATTTGGTACACCTAATATCAATAATAGTTTTCTAAATATATAAATATGAATTAATATAAGTGTGATTAATTATATAAAACTGATTTTGTAATTCAAAATTATTTTTGTTAAAATTTCAAGGAGAGAAATTAAAAAAATTGTTTAAATTAAGATTTGTTCGGTATGTCAATAAATATCCTTAAAATATTAAATTTTGAAATAATTTTATATGTATTTTGTTTGAAGTTAAATCTCTCAAGGGTTATATTATGATTTTTTAATTATTAATTCCATTCTATTTTTTTAATTTAGTAAAATAACTTTGTAGGACATTTGAAGTTTTTATAACAAATAAAAATTGCATTTTTGAATGAAGAAATATTTTTTTTCACTGATTTTCAAATAAATTTTAACTATGATTAGTTGCAGAAGAATCTGGTAAAATGGGTGACCAGTTAACAGCTTCTCCATCATCTTCTCGACATCATCCATGGGAACCTACCCAAACCAAAACTTTTAATGCAGATGGATCTTATAATGGTGGCACAAGTTTAGCTGAAATATTGGACACTGCCTTTACTTCTACTGTTGATCAACCATCTAATGAGGAATGCAATCAAAATGGTGAGATTTATTCACAGTTTATTGTTATCTTGAGTGTGAATAATGAAAGGAATGAAAGATTTTTATTATAAGAAAAATACTTTTTTGCCTCTTGGAGGAAATTTGATATATAATGTTTATCATTAGTTTTATTTGATATTATGCAAGTGCATGATGTTTTCTCATTATTTTTAAATTTCAATTTTAGTGAATTTTAATAAAATTTTGTAATTTCTTTAAAGGGGATTCCATGGAATTTGAACCTCTTTTTGCTGAGAGTGATGTTGATGATGTAGAAGTTTTACCTGAAGAACATAATGATACAGCCTTATGGTACAGACAGTCAAATATTGAAATTCAAATTCCTGTATCCCAGTCCATAATTCCAGAAGAGAGCGAGTTGGATTCTATGTATATTTATCCAGAAGGAGAATCATATACCAGTTAGTACTAAGATGATTTTTAGTAATCTATGAGATGCTGCGCATAAAATTTATTCATTTATTTTTAAAAATGAATAGTTAACTGTAGTTAACATGTTAATGTTTTAAAGTTTAAAAACTAAAAATTACTTCTAACTAAAGGTTTGAAAATTGTTAATAAATTTGTTTAAAGTATTAATTAGCAATTTTTCCCAAAAAAAAAATTAATCAAAGAATATCGGAGAAAAATTTGAACTACCTAATTTTTTTTTTTCTTTCCTGAAAATGATAGAAATATTTAATTTGACTAATTTTTAATTTTTGACGTGATTTATGTTAAGATTTTTCAGATATTTCTTTGAATTTTCGAAAAGAACTTTGAGAAATTTTTTTGCAAAATAAAATAATAAGAATCTTCATTTATAACTAAACTACATACTTTTTTAAAGATTGCGATAATCATTATCTAATTTTTTAGGTTTCATCAGACCCCCAGAAACTGCTATTGGATGTCAATCGGAGACACCACCCCCAGATCTGCGGCAATCTGCAATATGCAATGTTTTATGTAATCAGCATAGTTCTTGTCCTCAACCGGAATCAAATTTTATAGCCCGCAAAAGCAGATTTACAGAAACAGGTTCACGTGAAAGAACTTTCACAGAGCAGAGTAGAAATTTCAGGGAACAAAATGTGAGTTACCACGAAAATCGGCAGATAAATGATCACACTTTCTCTGAAAGACATAGAAATTTTGGAGGAATTATCCGTAATATAAATGAGAGAAATCACGTTTATTCAGAAAGTGCTTATTCAGATAGAGAAAGAATTATTTCCAATAGAGCAAGAACATGTTCTGACAGATTTCGGTATACAGAAACTGATAGATTGCATTCTGATCGAGGAAATGGATTTATAAGACGTAATTCAGAACAACACTATCTCTATCGCAATAGCACTCATTCTGAAGGAGATAGAGATTGTCTAGATAGAGAAAGATATCTTGAAAATGCAGACCGAAGACAATTTAGCCATGAAAGTAATAGAATCCGTCGTATGGATTTTGAAGGGGACACTAGGCCGACTAGTGATTCATACGATGCAAGAAGAAAAAGATCTTTTAGAGATGGGGACCGCGAAAATTGTCAAAAATTCAGATTAAAGAGTAGAAGTCATAATAGGTAAGATACATGTATCTTTGATTTTTAATCCAAAATAATTTTTTTGTGTTAATCATTATGAAATTTCATAATATTTCTTAGTTTTGTACAATTTTACAAATCTTGGTGAGGTGGAATAATATAACGGGTTCAAGTATTTTATGGAATAAAATATAGTATTAATAAAGACAACATCTGAAAAAGCGGTACCCTTTTCATAGCGAATTTGAGATATAATAAATATTTGAAGGGTTATTGATTTTTTTTTGTCACAAATTTAGGTTATTTGCTGAAGAAATAAATCAGACCACTTCGAGTACCATTCAAACCCAAGAACCTAGTATTCAACAACTAAATGCAACATCTGCGTCTTCCTCATTGCATAATCTACCTAATATATATACATCAGTTACAGAATATCAGTGAGTATTGTAAACACTGTTTCGTTATTATAAATAGCATCTTTAATTCTTTTACTATTTACTATTATTTATTTTAGGGAAATAAACCAACCTAGAATTGAGGATAGAGTTCCAAGCGTCGAGTTAATTCAAGAATCTGAATCTAGTTCAAATATCAAAATTGAAGATTTACCTAAGAATAATATTGATGTTCCGCAAGAATCAACTAATGTTAGCGATTACAACAGACCAGGTGACGTTTTATGCATCATTAGAATAATACAAATCCCTAGTTCATTAAATTTTAGATAATAAGAAGTTGTAGGTAAATCATGTCATATATAAATAAAATAAAACATGAAATATTGCATTGTCATAAAGAACATGATTTGATGCGACAAATAATTAACATTATATTGATTATTATTTTGTTCGAATTTTATTTGAAATTGTTATTATAAATATCTCAATACTCGATAATAGTAAATGAATTTAATCTTTAAAATTTCAAAATTTGCTTAAATTATTTGTAATAAAATTACTTTAAATTAGCTATATTAAAGAATCAATTTTGTACGTATTCAATTTACCATTTACTATCTTGAGAAGCTGAATAACTTATTAGAAGTCAATTGGCACTGATCTCTATGACATGTCGTAATTAAATTTATGAAAGATTTAACTTTGTTTTACTTTTCTTCAATTAGGGCCTTCCGGCCTTCCTAGAAGAGAAAGAGAAGTACTATCCGCACCGGATCTTCAGTTGGATTGGCTAACTTCGAGCAGTGATGCAAGCGATACAGATGAAGACAGCGGGATTGAAGTATTAAGTGTTCAATGCAAACAACAAGGAAATCAGCCAAAACCTGTTGTAGTAGACCTCACTCAAGAATCTGATGAAGAAGTTCGAACCAATTCGGTTTCGGCTACACATGCTCAAGGTGAAAAGTCAAATTTAAACTTAGATTCGAAAAGTTTTTAAATGTAAATTAAAGAGATAAACAAAACTTTAAATAAAATCTTCATAAATAAAAAAATCCAAATTAAATAAAATTTAAATATTAAATTAAAGAATTAAGCTAATTCTAAAACTATTTTCAAGTACAACAAAAATTATAAAAAGCTAGCTAATGGAAACTTCCAATTTTACCTGTAAAATAAAGTATTGTGAGGAGTGAAAAGAAGTAAAATTTTTTATTGTACCTATTTACGAACATGAAGTGCATATAATAGTAAGGCATGATAGAAAAACAGCAATTAAACACATATTTAAACTACATATTTGAATTATTCTAAATAAATGAAAGCTATAAATTTAGTCTTTGCCCTTTCATATTGAGAACAAGATTTCAAAATAAAGATAGAAACTGACCTGATTTGCGGCCGGCCTAAACTCTAATCACGTACGATTTTAATAGTCGAATAGACTAATCAAATGGATTTCTTCTTTTGCCCTTATTATACTGTTGCATTTTAGTGATCTATAATTCGATTAGATTAGACAGCATAATAATATCAAATTTTTAAATTTTATGTAACAGAAGTTTTGCCTTTTTCGCAGTTCCGCAGTACACTCAGGAAAATAACAGATTTCTTCGACCTCCGTGTAAATATCAAACTCAATATATTTTTCATCATAGAGATTCCAATCAGTTAGCTTTTGGAGTTGACAATTGTGAACTTAATCCTTCTGTAAGACATTTTAATGGTTCCATCAATAACCAAGCCTGTGGACAATTATGTGGTTGTCCAAGAATGAATCATATACCTTGGCATGGAACTCATTCTCGTATTCATATGCCTCATGGCTCGTATATTGCAGGTGAATATGTTTCAGTGAAATAATGTAAAAAGTTATATAATGAAAAAATAATTTATACTGTGTATAGATTTATCTTTCATCTTGATCTATAATAAAACCTTTTTCTCAATATATGGTATTTGACTTAATTTAAATCGTGTTTTTCCGCACATGATATTGATACATATTACTGTAAATACTTTTAAAATTTATGAATTATAGGACTAACTCTTAATTATTATAATGTTTAGCTCTCCGCCGACATGAATAAATTGTTTTAATTTCAGACTCGGGGCTTGGAATTCCTCAACATAGAATATCTGTATACCCTCAGCCGATTCCATATATGTATCAGCAGGTTCCTGCAGCTATTTTTCCTGCTCCATCTAGATCCATGAATCCAGTACATGCTCGTCTCTGGCATCAGCAACAACGAATGCAAGAATTACAACGTCGTCGCATGGACCCTCATTTAACATACAGGTATATTATATATATTATAAAATTTTATTAGTTAGCCTTTTATCATTAAATGTTTCAGATATTCATATTGTAAAATATAAGGTAAATATTTGATTTTAAAGTCAAACACAATATTTTTTTCAGTAATGGAAGTAATCGACCGAGAGAAAATCTTTTCATCCCCGATCCATTTCAGCAAACTAATCCTTATGCAGCAGCATCACCTCCACAACCCCATTTTCATCATTGCCATCCTTCAACGCATCACAGTAATCCATTTTCTCACCAACACCAGCAATGTGCTATAATACCTCCTTCTACTACCGTTTATAGTCGACCTGAGGTTGGATCGTCCGGTATGATTTCTCCCTCATTTGTAAGTTCACTTAAGAAAAATATTATTTATATTAAAAAAAATTTTTTACTTTTTATTGAATATATTGTAATAAAAATACATTCTTATTTTGCAGTCACCTTTGCATGTATCAGAACTTGAAATGTTACCCCCTCGAGTGACACCAATACCTGTTGCTCCTTCAGACGTTGCTACCGAGGTTGTTGTTCAACATGGTCCAGATGGCATGGCAGTGTATGTATTGTTAATTTTTTGATAAGAGAATTTTCTTTGAAAACTATTTTTACTATTAAAAATACTTTCTTTGTTTTCTAAACAATATCAGTATTTTCCTAAATAAACTTAATATGATAATCTCCTTAAAAACATATTAAATTATTTTTAGTGAAAGTACGCATCAACATGTTCATCATCATTTATACCATTATCGTCCTCATCCAGGCCAAAGAATGCATCATTTGCACATTAGTATAGGTGGACCTCCCATGGTAAGTAAAAATAAAAATTTTAATTACAATAAATAAATAATTTTCATAAAAAGATACGTAATAAGGGTAAATTATATTAATTTTATATAAATTCATTGCTAAAGTTTTTATCTAATTCGGATTTTTGTATCTAAAAACTGATCTGGACATATCAAAAAAACAAATATTACTTGATGGCTATGGATTTGAATAGCGCGGTAATCATTGCGAAATAAAGATTTATGTGTTTTATTTTTTTTTTAATCAGACTTATAATTTTCTGGGTTTAAAATGAACTTTTTTCGATAGTGAAGGAAATATTATTTGTGTATAATGTTCTACAAAGATACTGTAAAATATATTTGCTTTTTTAAATTAAAATTTATATAGCCTGGTTCGCCGAGACCTGCTGAACTATTAGTTCCACCATTAGTGCCGTTGCCATTTTTAACCCGCCACATGTCTGCTAGATTGCAAGATTATCTTCGTGTCGTTGAACAAAGGCATCAGGGACAAGTAAACCGCGGAGCTTCTCAAGATACTATTGAAAGGAATACATTTCCACATAAATATAAAAAAATGAGAAAAAATGTTGAGGAAAGCGATGATAATATTGAAAAATGTACGATTTGTCTTTCGGAATTCGAGGAATCAGAGGATGTTAGGTAAGATATATTTAAACTATCTTTAAAAATATTTATTTTTGCTAGCAAAAATCTCGCTTATGAAATAGATTTCAATTTTTATTTATTTTCAAATATCATATATTGATAGACATTTATTTTGTAATTTATTTTCACTTTTAACTGTGTAACAGATTAATTTGATTTTGACAGCGACTAAGACTTATAATAAATGAATTTGAGCTTTAGATATTTATAATTTCTTTCATTCTTAAAAAATTCTATTATTTGCGATATATTTCTCATGAATTCACTCCATAAGTCTTTTATTTTAAGAAAAAGATTGGCAAAGATCCCTTTTAAATATATTTTTCACCAAATTTTAAATTTGATTATTCCAACAGAATTTTAAAATTTATGTGGTGTGAACATTTTTGAAATGAAATTAAGTTGGAAAAAAATATATATAACTACTTATGAAATAGATTATTAATATAATTTATATTTAATCTATAAGATAGACAATAATGCAATATAATTCAGAACGCATCTTCTGAAAATATTTTTAGACAATTTAAGTTATTTTTTATATTATAGGAGATTACCTTGCATGCATCTGTTTCATATTGAATGCGTCGATCAGTGGCTCGGAACGAATAAGAGGTGTCCTATCTGCAGAGTTGATATAGAAACTCATTTAAATAAAGATATTCCTGTTACTTGATACATACCTTTCAAATTACACCGAAATCAGTGTTGAGTTTTATGTAAGTATTATTTATAGTTCCTTGATTTACTGTATATGATTTTTCTATTTTCATTTGAAATATCTTCTAGGTCGATAAATCTGGTTTACCGTTAGTGTTTGAGTTTCTTAGACGTCGTAAAGGTCTAAAATTGGGTTTAAGAATAATGTAGCGATTTTTAATAATTCAAAAATACTTTTTTTGTTTCTAAAAACATAAAATAGTTTTTCCAATTCAAAACATTTTAAATATGCTAGCCACTGCGAAAAATTTTAATTTTACTCAGGTTTTTATACAAATTAAATTCTATTTTCAGGAAATATCGGGATCATTATTCTCTTAGTGTTATGTTTAATTTAAGAATGGAATTGAAAGGGATTATTGCATATATTTTGGGCTTCTGCTGAAGAAAATTTACAGTCAACAGCTTAAAAAATCTTATTCTGAAGTTGAAGCAACAAATCCTGACAAAATGAATACGAAGAGAAACATCTTTATAACTGAGTATTTTAAATTAAAAATATAAATGAAGATTTCACTAATATATGCTTATGCTTAATTTTATGATTCTTATTACTTATAGGTTCTTATTAATAAAATCAGTTGCGAAAGGAATGATAATACAAATGAAAAACTGATATATTATGGTAAATTTCAGTCCAATGTTATCCAAACTGCTTTATTTTTAAAATGTAGGTTTCAATTTTTCTTATTATTTTTATTATTTCATATAAATTGGCTATAAAATCAGTTCCAAAAAAATTAAGTTCCAACAGCTGTTTTTTTTTTTTTTTGTTAAAGAACTTAATTGAAGTTTTTAAAATATGCAATTATCTCTTATAATTTAATTCATTTAGTTTTTAAATTCAATTATCTTATCTATTATCATGATTTTTCTTCATTTTCTTAATCAGTGTGTGATTGTTTCTCAAATATTATTAAACATCACTTCTGAATTTTTCTCAATCAATTTTAACGTTTATTATTTCAATTTAAGGTAATGTAAGGCATTTAATATGCCATGAAAAACTTTTAGATGTTAAATAATACGTTACTGATATTATACAACTTGAAGAAAATAGAAATTTCATGCATGATGCAGAAAAAAATTTAAAATTTATGCTTTTATTAACCAAAATGATGTTTTTTAATATTTTTCGTTATTAGACAAGTTTTTTAATGGAAATATTTATGTGATTACATTCATTCTTTGATGATCACTGCAAATTAAGATTGTATCTAATGTTTTTTTTGTAGACTGCTATTTAAGGTCCATTAAAAATCTCTTCCTAGAACCTCGACCTGTTTATTTAGTCTATAAAAATGATAATAATTATGATAAAAGTAATTATCATTTGAATTGCATTTTTCTTTTACCTTGTAGGAGAATAAAGTAATCTTTAAAATTAAAATTTATCTTGATTAATTCACTTGATTTAAATAAATCTTCGTAATGGACAAAAGTTTAAGTAGTAAAAATGAGTTTTTTGATTGAGTTATGATTATTAAGAATGTAAGAATATTGTAAAGTTTCATTCATATATCATACTCTCAGATGTACATGAAGATTATTTTATATAAAGTCCTGTAATTAAGAGTTTCAGTTTTTCTTGCAATTGCAACCATTCCATATTTTAACTGGAAACTAAAAATCAAAAAATTCCCAATGGAAGTAATTCGTTATTGCAAATTATCTATTAATTTTCAATCATTTATAGTTTTAATTGAAGATTATTAGGTATTATTATTATTATTATTATTATTATTATTATTATTATTATTATTATTATTATTATTATTATTATTATTACCTAACCTAACATCTATTGTATTAGCAGTAATAAATAATAGAGTGTAAATGTTTTGAAAGTAGTTCTTAATCTATAGCTAAAGGTATTGTGACAAGAAATTAAAGGCTTAAAACAAAAATCGGAAGTATCATGTGGAAGAAGAATATTAACTGCGACGAGAGTTGTTGCGTTTCTTTCTCTGACCTTTTAAATTTTTTTTTTGAATTTAATAATACATTAAGAGAGTCGTGCACTCTGATCGATGTCTTTTTAAGTTGAATTAAATTCCTGCAGTTGTATTAAAAAAAGTAATTTTAAAATGTATGTTTTAGGAAAGAATTAAAACATCTACAGTGAAAAATTCTTAACGTTACATTTTCTTGGTTTTTCTTTCAATTCGACGAAAATATTAAAATTTTATAAAACGTGTTTCTTTATAACATTTATTAGTTAAAAAAACGTATACTATTAATGAATTTACACTTTGGGAATTAATCATAATTAAAACATTATTTCTTATTCAAAATTTTAAACACTTAATATGTTTAAACTTTTGGAAAATGTGCAATAATCAGCAAAATCTTATGATATTATTAATATATTATCTTTTACATAACATCATTAACTGATTAGAAGAAATGCTTCAAAAATTTTTAACGTTTGGTATTATTTTTTAATTTTGTGAATTAAATTTCAAACGTTAACAAGTATTAAAAATAAAATTTTTTCCTTTTTCCCAAAATTATGTTAATATACTTTTAATTTCATGATATTGTATCAAGTAAATTATTTTTTTTATCGAAAATGATGATGAGTTTAAAATATTAACAATTACAAGGCATTACTTATTTTTAATATATAAAACTAATTAGTTAATCGTAATCATCGAGATTTGGCTAAAATACGAAAGTTGTAAAAAAGAATATTTGCACATAATTTACTTTTATATGATAAGTTTTATGAAAATCAATATTTAATTTCTACTCTTAATTATTCAGAATGTTTTCTATGTATTCCACCTTCACTTTAAAGATTTTTAAATCTATGTATTTCAAATTTAATTCCTAAGCAAATATTTAAGTCATCAGTTTTATGTATTTATACTAAATCAACTAATGTATAAAAATTTTTTTCTCGGGTTGTATTTATATTTTATTTTTAATATTGGTTGATTTCAAATATTTTTGTAAATTTATTTATCGGAATATTCTTTAAAGATGCTCTTTTGTAATATTCATTTTAGCAACCCAAGAAAAAAAAACAGATAAAACATTCATGAGATTAGCATTATATATATGTCCCATTCATATGAAATTTTATGTATCAAAATTTATCAAACATATATAATTTATAAAAAAATGTTACAATGGACAATTTTAATTGATTATTTGGTTAATCCCTTATTACTCATTGATTTGCTTTGGAAACATAAAATACTTGTTTACTTCAGTGCTTACAATTCATTTAATTTGCGATAATAATTTGGCATCATTATTTCTTTAAGATATCTATCTATTTTCTCAAATTAAATTTAAATAAAAATTTTTGATTTACAAAAATGTTTATCAAGAAAAATATAAAATCCGTTGAGCTGATAATTAATTTTAAAACTGAATTGAAAGCTTTGTTATAGATTTTTAAAAAGCTATTCAGTGTAAACATGAAATTTTATTCTGATACATTACAGGGGAAAATTGAAGGTCGAAATTTAAATATTGCTATCTTCTTTGATTTAAAAACATGCAAATTGTTGCTTTTGATTTATCTAGATAAAAAGTGAAATTTTTAATATTGCTTTATTTTTGGCCAAATTATTATTGGAATAAATCATTTAAAATGATTGCAAATTCATTCTTTTAGATTTTATAATTATTATGATTTATTACACTTATATCTTAATTTTTGGTATTTATTTGACAAAATAATATATTATAAATGGATTAATCATTGTCATAGACTGTAAATTACTAACCATATCAAGATTGTATCTGGTATGAAGATGATTTTTCAATCATGAAACTTTATTTATCTTATCGAATTTGAAGCTTAAATTTCCATATAATTTAAATCATTTTTAAAAATTATTTTATTATTAACTGATAAAACTAAAAATTTTCTCTTTTTGCTATAAGAAATTCAAGGACATTTGTAAAAAACAAAAAACATTTAAACATTGAACAAGATTTAATATCCTTCATAACACTGATTTTTAAGGTTTTTTTTGTTCATTTTTTAATTATCGACCATATATTGAAAATATTTGAATTTTTTTAGATTGAGTTACATCTTTTATTAAGTATTTTGCAGAATTTAAACTCGGGAAAGTTAGTAATGACTTATAAAGGTTTGAACTACTATTTAAATAAAATTTCATCATGAATATTTAATACCTTATTCGATAAAAATTTGAGCCAATTATCGAAGTGCCTACTAGCCTACTAATAGTAGTAATTGAATTCAAACTTTTAAACTTAAGAATCAATTCTTTCTTGAATTATTTTCGTAGATGAAGATATGGAATTTAAATCTATAAATAATATTTTATTGGAATTTAAATTTCAAATACGAATTGAAAAAAGAAATTTGTTTAAAAAATGTTATATAAAGAAAACATTTAACGGGATGTATATACACAAATGTAAAATACATACACTTTTATTCCAGTTTTTGTAATTTTCACTCACTGGATGGAGGTATTTAAGTTTATCTAATTTTTTAAAATTAGGTACCTTTTTTTATAAATCATTGTATTTTAATCCGAAAGATTTCTTACGTTCCTATAAAATGTTTAAAAGTTATCTTCATTGTTTTACATTCCCCGTCAATGATCAACCTTATCAAATTATTCGACGGTTATTGCGACTTAAGTTTTGTAGTTTAATAGATCTATCATTATCATTATTTTTTAAAATTTTTGTTGTCCTCATTATTTAGTCAGTTAAATTTTTTATTTCATTAAAGTTCCCTTCGTTTAAAATTGGTGACAAATTGACAAATCAATATCAATTTAAATAAGTCTGATTCACTGCATGAATAGTCATAAATTTCTCATATTTTTATTTCTTCATATATTGAATAATTTTTATTTCGTACATTAGTTTTAAAATTTGAAAAATAACTTTCTTATTTAGAGTATTTATTATTTTGGTTTTCTGAGTTCATCAAAATTATTTCTGGCATTTGACTATCAATTATTCTTTGATTTGAACTTTTGTATTTATTTTTAGGTTCGATTTTTCATTCTGACGGATAAATCATTAAGAAAAAATATTTTTCAGAATTTACATTTAAATAGAGTATATAACAATTATATTTTATCTTTAAAGAAATTCATAATGGTCTTACGAATATATTTTCCGTAAACAAGTGTTTCATGGGATGTTATTAGTAAAAGCAATTACAATTTTTCTCATTTTAAGTGTTTTTTGATTATTTTATAATTGTATTAATAAATTAAAAACTTCAATGATAATTGATTGTTCTACAATTTCAAAAAAATAAAATTTCAAAATGATAAAGTTAATAATTTGAGTTTATCACTTAATAAATATAACTGTATATTAGAAATGAAATTTTAAATTTTAAATCTTTTAAATTTTTGAGTCATTGCAAGGTATAAATTATCTTATAATTGTTGTCCCTGTCAGCACGTCATTATGCATTGATGTAAATTAATTGTATTACTAATGTGTATTTATTTATATAAGTATATTTGAATATTTTATTTGATATTAAAACTGAAGAAATGTCTATACAATGTAAATAAAATATTCATCTAAATACTTAAATATAATGATCTGATATGCTTTGTTTAGTCAAACTTTGGGGATAATTCATGTATTAATATTTTACGTTTTTAAGTGAAATCATGATGACAGTCGTTTTATTTCACTTTAAAATATTAATATGTTGTTAGCCAAATATTCTAAATTAATTTTAAATTTAATAAAGAATTTACTGGTTTATGAACCTTTTTCGCATAATTCATTCATTTATTCAAGATACACAGTTTGAAAATCTACGTTGCATGCCAAGTTGCTTATATTTATTTATAAAAAATCTGAATATTTAAAAGAATTGTTCACATTTTTTTTTCAAGAAAAGAATTCGAAATCAGTTTTTTATTATAAATTATTATAAGTCTTATTTCATGTAAATTTCGTTAATGTAAAATCTCTTCAATGCTTTCTTATCTGTATGCTTTTTGCGGAAATTTAGAAAGCGAAAAAAATTTTATTCTTAAGAAATATGTAAATTTGATTAACAATAATTTGCATAAACATAGAGTGGTAAAAATTATGCTTCTTTTTCCGTAAACATTTTTTTTTTAATTAAAAATAAATTTTAATATCTTTCATTTCATTCTAATATGTTATAATATTTATTTACATTTGAAGATTTACAACTTAATGCTTTGCTTATTTTTAACTAGGAAAAAACAAAGAAATTTCCGTTGTGCAAAAATCCCATTCTTCATACAATCTACTTTTTGCTTTTATTCTTTAGTCTGTATCCAATATCGTTTTAAATTTTTACGTTTTATTTGAAATTTTGCTTTATGCTGCTATATTCAACACATTGTGACAAAGATTATTGATAAATCGTAAACACAAAGATAATTCTGATTAAGTTTACTGTTAAATTTTTTAACTGCAATCTAATGCCATAGTTTACTTTTCTTAAAATATTTTATATTATGAATCCAAATTTGTGCTTTTCTTTTACAATTTTAATTTAGTTACCTCATCAACTTTTTCGTAAACTCATGTTCAAATATTATACATCATACTAAACAGTGAATTGAATTACATTAAATTTATAAAATGAGACTCCCTTTTTTAAAGATTCTTTTAATTAGCAAAATGAATTATATGAAAAGTATTAAAAAATTAATAAAACATTAATTTATTTATGTTTACGATTTGTTGTAATAAATATATAACAATTGATTTTTTCAGTTTTTCTTTCATTAAAATAATTTATATTTAGATTTATTCAGAAATTATCACGCCATTTATATTTCCTTATTTTTAAAAATAAAATGCGGGCTTAATGATGAAAATGTAAAAAAGTTGTGTTAAAAAATTAGAAATTAGAGTTTTTTCTTTAATTTTGACCTCAAACATGAAAAAAAATTCAATAATAATATGAAAGTAATACTATAATAAATTTAATTTATCAAAATAGATTCATTAGAAAAAAAAATTTTTTTTTAAGTTTGGTATTTACTCACATTTGAAAAGAGTTACAGTTGATAGAATTGACATAATTTTTTTATTATCATATAAAATATAAGCGAAATTAATCGAAATCCTTTTTTTAAAAATTTAATTTATTGCGATAAAAAGTAATTTCTAATGAAAATGAGTCTTAATTAATGTTTTAATTTAGTGTATTTTAAATTTTATTTTAATAAAAAAACAATATGCTTAGTTTTTTAATAAGATTTATTATTATTATTTATTTATTTATTTATTTATTTATTTTACTATTATTATTATTATTACTACTACTACTACTACTACTACTACTACTACTATTATTATTATTATTATTATTATTATTATTATTATTATTATTA
>JAOWBB010005731.1:0-30671 GCA_028565995.1 Ricinus marginatus | reverse complement strand
CAAAAAATTATAATATTTTTCATTTTTCTGTACAAAATTAGTTTCAGAACGTAAAGAATTACAATAAAAAATGAATCCATTCGGCTGTAATTATGATAGTGTTAATATTTAATATTTCCAAAAGAGAATTTCATTTTATATTGCTATATGAGATAGAAAATATAATCTTGTCAAATAAACTTATATGTAAAGCAGTTGCCGATTATAAAATGTTATTTGGGACCGAAAATGACTGAATTCAATCTGAAAATTTCATATACTAATCAATAATTTTATGGAGTAGATGTTTATCGTACCGACAACGAAATAATTTCATACAAATTTATTTTAATATTTTTTTTCTCAGGAAAATATTGAATTTATCTATTTATCTACCAGCTAATTTTTTTTCTACAATGAGAACCGTTATAATAAAAGTTTTCTCTCATTTTCAGTCCTTATAACCGGCGACTATAGTACCGTGTGTTATATATGTACCGTTTACATACATATAAATCGGGGTCTGAATACGAAATTCAGTCATTTCGAAATATGAAGGTACAATTTTAGCGTTGGCCAAATGCTTAAAATGCAAAATTTAAGTTATTATCTCGCACATTTCAGAGAGGTGAGCCACAAAAAGTGAATAAAGCCGAGAGCTACAGTTTGATATTGGTTTTTGCCAGTATGCAGTTCTGGGGTTTGTTGAAAATAAAGCTTCGATTTTTTTTTTTACGTCCACAGAATTATTTATCGAAAACGGGGAAATTTTGTATTTCGACCGCAGAATATTTAAAAAAAGGGAATTCCTTCGCCCATGAAAATGCATTATGGACGAGCGTAAATCTTAAGTTTTCTTAGGACCAGTGGAAAAGCCTCGAAAATGAAAACGTGGATGATATCGGCAATGCACGAAATGACTCGCTTTGCACTGATGAAAATCAAATGTTTCTCAATTTTTTCTTTTTAAAATGGCAAATGACCTGAAAACATCCCTGGCGTCATGCTCTGGAACTTTTGTCAATGTACCGTGTGGAGTAAATACAAAAAATTACGTGTATTTTGAAAGAATGTAATATGGGAAACGATTCATTAAATAATCGGAATTAATTATGATTTATCCTTTCGAAGGGCAATGAAAATAGATGAAGGACCGAACTGCATACTTTTTCTTATGATGCGCTACACGTATACATATAGACTAAATTAAGTTTGAAAAATTTGTCTTTTATTAATTTAAAATATTTTTCGAGTTACATAACAAAAATTATTAAATGTGAACTTAATCAAACAGATTGTGGAATTTTTTTTTTCAGCGAATAATTTTACTGAAATCCGTCAGACAAAAATAAAAAATATTAGATATATATGTGTATGGAAAACCCGGTCGTATTATATTTCAGATCCGTGTGTTACAATAAAAATTTTAATAAACGAATTTAAAAAAAAAATTGCATCACTCGAAAATGTTACTACAAACATAGTTAAAAATAGTTTCACATCGAAATATTGTCTTAAATTAACTCTTCTTGATTAAGACGGAAAAAGTGTTGCTTGAAAAAGGGAGCAGACAGACGGACAAGAAACAAATCGGAACAAACGCTCAGGCCGCCCCTGTCTTTTATTAGCCTCAAGTTAACTGGAGAAATGCAATTCCCGAAATCTAATTGAACAAATAAAAATAAATAAACTTTAAGCTCCGGAAATGGAGCTAGCTACATCGGTAAAGGGATAATTAATAAAAGCGATCGAAAAAAAATAAATGCAGTTTTTTTAATGGAGCAAACGAAAGAAACGAATTTCGAATTGCCAACCGTCAAAACTGAACAGTTAAAAAAAATAAACGTTTCTTTAAAAACCACGCGGTTTGAGCAACCCCCTAGCGGGAGACTCAGCTTCGTCGAAACGCTGTGAATTTTGGTGGCGTCGGAACGGTTGCGATACCGCCATCGAATTCTCATCCTCCGCTTGATAAGTTTTCCAACGCAGTCTTTGTTCGCGTCGTGAGAACGGAAAAAGAAAGGAAATTAACAAATAGTTGGTTGGCGAGAACATTAAAGGCAAAAGCATCGAACAATTTGCTTTCGAGGTACGTGAAATAAAAAAAAGAAAATTCATTAAGAAAATCATTTAACAAAAGATTCCGGCACGAAATAACGGTTTTATCCGATGTGCATCGAATGAAATGTCCGGACTAGAAAAGTGCTCAAGTTCGATCTTCACTCGTTCGAATGTTCTCTTTTGTAGAAGTGAATTTTTGCAAAGAAATTTTTGGTCGTTTGCTTAGACAGAGGGGAAAAGCGATTTTTATGGAGAATCGTCACGGGTGCCGCGAGAAGGGACAGGAAGGTCAGGGCAACGCGCAAAACTTACTTTCACAGTCACGATTTCTAATTTGCTTTTCTCTTTACGTTGGGGTTTAATGTATTAAAAAGACGACGTTTCGCATTCGAATAGTTACGATGCGATAAGCGCGGTGAAAACTGAGCGAGAAGGGATTCAAAGCCCAAATCATATTCATCACGGTTTTCCTACGCGCGAGCAAATGCGTTAAGGCGGGTGCGAAACTTCAACTGTGATGAATGACTCAACAGCAACCTTTAATGGAGTATCGCACTTTCGAAGATGTTTGCCTCTGCACCGTCACATCGCTTAAAAAGACAAAACCGGTCGTGCCAAAGACACCTCGACAATTTAGTAACGGCAAAGCCACTCGCAATACGTAAAAATTGGAATTATTTATTCTGACAGATAATTAGGTTTGAAGTTGAAGGTGTAAACATTTAACAATCTAATTATTTAAATGAAATATTTTTCCGCAAATTTAATGTCGGGGTGCACGCATCGCAACACGAAATGCTAAACATAAAATTATATTAACTTATTACCTAATATAACATTTTGCTTTCCCGCCACTGTAAATTCATTATTTAAACCACGTTTAACGTCAATATCTTCGTAAAATTAGCGCTTTTTAGTTGAATTATAATGGTCAGAAAAAAAAAAAAATACCATGTTGGATGTTTAATTTTAAATTCAGTTTTTAATCTGCATGTTTCAAGCTTCAGAAGGTTATGAAATCTGGATAATCTCCCGTGCAGATAAAAGAAACTCTGGATCGAATCGCGCCGAAGACATCAAAGTGCGGACGCAGCCAGCGCTCTTCACAGAATGAAATTCGAAGCGTGCGACGTGTGAGTCGAACGGAAGTTGAAGTTTTCAAGAAGGCGCCGTCAGAAGGGCCAAAGACGACTGGAGTCAGTTTCCACCTCAAAGAGCGGACGGCAGTGGGACGCAAAACCACCTCTGTACGAGTCGGAAGCGAAGCGGTTCAGCCTGAGCCGCAGGCAACGCAACGGGTGCCCAAAGAAATTCAAATCCAAAGGTAAGCGAAAACGGAGCGCGGCATCAAAAGGAAACGAACTGCCTGCAACTGAGGCGGCGAGGCAAGCGCCGGGAAAAATCACTCTCGGGGACGTTGGGAATTCACGTTCCAGGAGTGGAGGCGACCGTTCGGATGGAAAAATTCCAAGGTAAAGATGAATGCGAATCGCGAGGTGCGCGTATAAAACGCGTTCGAGAGCCTGATGCCTCGTCACAAGTGCGGAAATGACGTTCGCGCCGGTCAGAAACGGAATGCAGGGAAGGGAACGTCCGCACGGCGAAAACGTCATTCAGAAAAGATTGCTGTCGGCGATTATCGCGACGCGACACGTCGCGCATCTTTATCTCCTCACCTGCGTCGTTCGCGGATTCCACTGCATGGAACGCAGTTGCGTTTCGGGAAAAGTAAAGCACCGTTTCACGACGCGCGCCAGCGGAACAACCAGTTCGGGCAAAGCACTCTCGGTCTTCGGCTGCAGACGAAATCGAAAGCCCGCGGCAAAGAGGAAGCACCCGAGACGGCAAAACGTGGACGAACGAAGGTCGAAAACGCGGCCCGCGGGGCAAAGCGCGCAACATTCTCCTTTACCCAAGATCGCGCACATCACGAAACGGAAGTGTCCTTTCTCATCCCCCGTAAGCAAACAATAAACCAAGCGTAGCGGGGCTCGAGAGCTCCACACCGCGCGCATCCGAGGGCAAACGAGATGCAAAAGCGGCTCCGTTCTTATCCGTTTTCTGCGACCCGCGGCCCGGGAGACGTGGCGAAGGAGATCCGTCACGTGCGTTTCGACGATCCGGATGCCGCACCGACGGAACCGGAAATCTTCCGTCGGTGCGCACCCCCGACATTTTAGCCCCGTCGGACGTTGAAAGGAAGGCAACGGCAACTGAGAAGCAACGGGAAGAACGCAAAAATTCAACTTCGGCGAAAGCCCCGCCGACCATCACCGAAAATCCGTCGAGCAAGCGGCCCGACGCACAAATGACGAAAAATCGCGGCAAATTTGCCGAGAGAACCAGTCGCAACCGATCGAAGCCACCGAACGCGCCTTCGGAGCTGCGCGAAGCCCCAATCGGGAGCAACCAGCGGAGTGCAGGCCATCGGTCGAACGCGTCTTCGGCCCGAAAATCGCTCCGCTGCCGCGAGCGCACCTTGTCGCGACGCGAAGCCGATTTCGGCGCGGGAGGATCTGCACGAAGGGTTTTTCTCCCTCCGGGAGCGAGGACGAAGAAACGAAGCTCGCCGAGCCCAAATGAACGTTGCTAAGTGACCCCCAAGTTACTGCACGTGTAAATTGACGTCCTTGGGGGCTGCCGATAACCGGATTCCGCGGTGACTCGACGGTGCTCGCGTGGCGGTGCCACGTGCGACGACGATGCGGGAGCCAACGCACACGCAGCCAAGTCGTTCTCCGATTAATTCGCATTGTTTGCCGACCGACGCTGCTGCGCGCCGCTCTTCCGCCGCCGGGATCGATACCGAAAGAAGCGGGGCTCCGGCGACGACGCGAACGCGAATCGCGGGACGCAAACTGCGATGCTCGCGCGGCGGCACGGGCCGGTGGTCCCTCGCTCCCGACGACGCAAACCTGGACGTGCGCGCGTCGGAAGTCGCCGAGACGCGAGGGCGCAGCATTCGGACCTGGTGCAGTTTGCAGATTTTTCTTCGGGCGCCGGCGCACGAGCACGGGAGCGCGACAGTGAAGCCACTAAGCGAGCAACTTTGCGATTCGCTCGGCGAAAGAAAAAAATTTTTGCTAATGAAAAATTGAATTTTTTCAAGTCTGACGGAAAATTTTCCCTCTTTCTTCGCCGAGGTTTTCCGCTCCATTTTCTTGCGAGTTCGAGCTGACACAAAAAAGGCAAAAGGGGAAGGCGAACGAAAGAAATTCCTTCGCCGAGCGTCGTTTGCTCAAATGACTTTGGCCGCTTACGTCTCAAAGCTTCGGAAGAAATTTCGTTCGAGGGAAACAAAAAAAGGGGAAAATTTTACAAAGTTAGGCCGAAGCAGCAAACGAAAATCTTTTAGCAGGCAACTAATTTGGCATTAACATTTTTCGTATCCGGAGCAAGAGGAAAACCCGAAAATGCTGACGCTTTTAAGGCACAAGGTCCAAGTTTTCCGAAGGCAGTTACGCCCGCCGGAAGTAATGGACGTCGAAACTAAGGGCGAGGGAGTTTCATTTTCCCTTATTTATTTATCGTATTTTAAAAAACGGATGGGATAAACTGGCTCTAAATTAAACCCCGGTTTTTTTTTTTCCGACGGAGAAAGAAAATGAACAAGTAAAATAAAATGAAACGCGTCGCAACCGGAAATTCCCGTTAGCGGGAGGAGAAATTCAATGCCCCAAATCCGCGCGTCCGCGATGGTCCGAGGAACCGGAAATCGAAGAAAACCCCGAGGGAAAACTCCGGAAGAAAGAAGCGACGCGGATTTTCGCTCCGCGCGCACCTCCGTCGCGGTTCCGCGGGACGGCTTCGAATCGGAGGTGCGCGAATCGCGCGAGGAGGAAGCCGCGGCGGAACCCGAGGCGTTCGAACCCCCGGAAGTCGGGGAAAATCCTGCCGCGGGGAAGGGCGGAAGGCGCCACCGGCGTCGGCGGGCGACCCGACAGCCCAAACCGGAGGCGAAGCGCGACGGCGAACCTTCGGCGGACGATTTCGATCGCCTTCGGCTCCGCAATTCCGACGGGAGCCGCTCGACGATCCGCGCTCCATCTCGCGAGATTAACGCTAATTCGCTGCGTAGATGGTTGGCAAAATCTTTCTCGACTTTCGCCCCGCGCCGACTTCGACGCTCTCGACCGCGTGCGCAACATTTACATATGTACACCGTACATGTACTCAAATACGTCGTTCGTGTCACTCGTTAATCGTTAATCGGTCCAACGTTCAGCAGTCTACGGCACTGTCCGAAAAGCGTTCTTTCACGTCCGCCGCCCTGCAGTGATAGTGGTGGTGCCGGTGGCGATGGCGATTCGAGTGCACTTTCGCTTTGCGGTGATGCTCCGCCATTTTCCACTAGACTGCAGTGGGAGGCCTTAACTGTCAGTGCCATTTCGCCTTCTGGGCGAAGATGTCCGCTCGCAGATTCTGAGCAAAGCAAATTCCCAATATCTGAAAAAGCCAAACTCCATCAGTTTGTTTTTGCGACGGAAGAAATCCGTGAACCTGACCTGGAAGGGCGTCGGAAATTCGACGTCGCGAGTTGCACCGTGCGGCGCGCTTCGCTTCGGAAACGGAAAACTCGCTGCGGGGGAAGTCACTTTTTCGACCGCCGCCAGATGCAGAGATGCCACCCCCCGGGCGAACTCTCGAATCGTCGGGAAAAGTCGCGTCGCAAATTCGAGCGCGTGGCGCGGCACCGAATTTCGCACTTGCAGTCGCCGACCGTCTCCAGCGAAAAAACTTCGTCGGCGAGGAAAAATTCAACGGGTCTGGTTATCTCGAGCAACCCCTAAGGCGGGCAGGTTCGAATAAGGGCGGAGAAGACTCCAAGCTTAACTGCGGCTCGCGGGAATGCTTTCCGCTCGCCGAGCCGCGATTAAAAAAAGCAAACGCTGCCGAGGGCGAACGGCAGGGGACGGCGCACGGATGAAAGAATTTGCGCGTTGCTCGTAATTTCAAGAAAATATTCCACGTTTGCTTTAGGAGAGCTGAAGCGTGAGTCGAAAGGGAGAGCTTCCAGTGTTTTGGACGTGCATCGAAACCGGTCCTCCGAAAGGAAGCGGAAATTGCCGCGGAAAACCGATGAGCCGACCGGAGAGGGGATGAAATTTGCGCGGAGAGCTGCTCCGAATGCGCTGCCGATCCCCGCTAGGGGAGAAAAGATTCGGGGGAGGAACCTTCTTTCCGCCCTACCCTCGACAAAGTAAATTTTTACCTGCAGGAAGGCGGTCCCGACTGCCGTCCCGGCGATGATCAGAAGGTTGTGCTCGACCCATTCCTCTCCCGCTTGCACGCAACCCTTCTCGTTGATGATCTTCCCGACGTCGTAGCTCTAAAAGTGTTTCGTCTCCTTTTCATTAACTTACTGAATCGAAACGCCCGTCACCCGCGCAGCCGTTAGACCTGCCACCTCCGAGAGATTGCCGCGGACAGAGCATGCAGTTAATTGCGTGCTAAAGCTTTACCTGCAGAACTGCGACGCCGACTGCCACTCCGGCCACAGGCACCAGGTTCGTTTCCACCCATTCCTCGCCCGCTCTCAGGCATCCCCTCTCGAATATGTTTCTTTCCCCCGGTTGCGTGGGCGACAGGTTCGTCCAGCCGTCGGCGTACTGCGCAAAACCGGAAGAAAAAAATAAAACCGCCACCCGGGCAAGATGTCGGAAGACGGAAGCGAGAGTTGGGGAAGCAGGCAAAACGAGTAATTGACGATGACGGCTGATACCACGACGGGCGAGTCGAATGCGACTTCGGCCTCGGACGGGCGCGAAGCGCGCATGCCAAGATTAAAACAACCTTTACCGCCAGATTAAATGCCGGATGTGACGCGATCAAGAAGGAAACAAAGCGAAAAGGGCTGAAAAAGAGAAAAATGCTGTCGAACGGGAAACGTTTAATGCTAATTATACTGCGGAGGAAAAAGAAAAACGAGCTCCCCGCGAGAGCCGCCGTTTCCATTGGGAGTCTTTCAACTTCCTTCCCGAGGAAGGGCGGAAGTTCCGATGTGTCACGCGGAAGAAAAAATCACGAAACAGAAAGAGCGAAGGAGCGGGTTTTTCCCAATTTTCCTCCACGTCCTCCACCGTTAGACGGGTTATTTGCGGGTTAGTGCACCGGAAATCGTCGATCAAACCGGAAGCGAACGAGAGGCCCAAAGAAACGCATCCGATCAAGAAGCGGCAAAGCAGCGACGAATTTAGGTTGCGAACGCGGAACCGCCGACCTCACTGTCCGGAAAGGAGTTTTCCCGCACGGATTTCGACGGAACGTGAAAATTGCGTTCGCGTGAAATTTCTCAGGAATAATTTAATTTATGCGACCTTGAACCGAGCTCAGGTATCGTTAACCTGCGTTGCCAACCTAAATTCGACAATTCCACTCCCAATAGAAAAAATACTCACGTAACCAGGTTTTCTGACGTCATATCCACATTGCTTGTTTTTTATAATTTCCTGAAAAATTAAAAACCACGTTTTTAAATCCATTTCGCACACCGTTCTAATGTCGACGGATGCATCGTTCCGACGCCAATTGCTTACGGCCCGATCGGCAAGACCGAAGAGGTTAGGGGGCCGTTAGCGTGGGAGGAAGGCAATTTCCCAAAATGACACCCCCCCCCAAGCCGAATCCCAGAGGATCCCTCGAGAGTGAAGGCGCATTCTGAAATTGTTTCACCCCGGCGGCCCCCAACGAGTCGAGGTTTCACGACATCTCTTCCGATTCGGTTGTAGCACGAGTCGAATCCTCAACTTACATTCGGCTTTCTCTTGCAACATGAAAATGGCACCCCGCATGCTTCCCTGCTTCCGACTTCCCTCGAGGAGCAATTAAAATAATTGTTTCTGTCCCAATCCTTGGGTCCTTCGATACCGCAACACTGCAGCTGGAACGAAGAAGGAAATTCCGTAAAAAACAGCAAAGTGTCACCGCGGGCGACGGAAAGTCTGCCCCGCCTCTCACTCACCCAGTCTTCCTGTATCCAGTCTATCAGGTTCTGCTGGTCGGGATCCTCTCTGTAGTGTTTGATGAACACCTGGAAGCCGTGAGTCGCTTGAGCTTTTATGGAATCCTTGAATATGAACCCGAGGACTCCGACGGTCAGCTCCAGCAAAAGCAAAATCCCGAGGAAAATGGCATACTGAAATTCGAAAACAAAACTCTCATTTGCGGAATCGGAAGTGGAGGCTTATATCTAGTCGGGAAACCGAAAAAAAATTCGGGTACGGATTTCTTCTTCTTCTTCAAGTGCCACGATCGGGAACCTTGCTCCCGAATCGGGTCCGTTTCCGGTCCTTCGCCAAAATACGTGAGAGGGCCCGAGGAACGACGTTTAGGGATCGCCGTGTGACCCGGTGCGACAGATCAACTCCTTCCACGGCAGGATGCAAATTCAACAGCGCAAAACTTAAACGGTGGCAAAAATGAAAAACCGCACGAGAATGTTTTTACAGGATTTTCCAGGACTTTTTCGTAAAATTTAAAAAAAAAAAATATATATATATATACGTAAAAGGAAGAAGGAAAGAGAAAGGCGGGACAATTGAAAAAAACCATTCCATGCGGGTTTCAATCAGCTAACACCACGACTCAATTTTTCAAGTTTTCGATGAGAAAAAACGTCGCAGCAATGCATGGCGTCTTGTCAGCCACGCGACAGCAGAACGTAACTTTTCTACGAGCTCTTTATCAATTGCGTCGCAAGCCATTTTCGGAGGCGAAGAACTCGCGGAAAACTTCAAGCGCCTTAGGCACCACGTGCAGTTTCGCCACATTTCCGTTTCCGCAGCCTTTTTTCGCGTTTCCTGCACCGAAACGGGAACCGCGCAGGGAGAATTTTCGCGACGTAAGATTCCATGCGAGTCGGGAGGAAAAGGCGACTTAAATCTTCGGAACGCGAAGCGGCCGGCGTTCGGTCCGATGCGGAAATTATTTCGGCGACGGCGACTTCAACCCCCGAGGGCTTTGAAAGTCGTTTGCGAAGGCGTCGAGCTGCGGTCGCCCGCCTCGACCGACTTTCCGGAAGCTCCCGACGCTCCTTAAACTTCGGGCGACGGATTCCTCGAACGTCGCCGCGCGGAGTGAGCGAGCTGCGTCACGTTTTCGCCACAATGAAATTCCGGGCGATCCTCATCGGCGAAACCTCGGGCGTCGCACGACGCCCAAGAAGAAAAAATGCCCGTGCCGCGAGCAACCCTTACGCCTGGGACGCCCCGGCGTCCCGGATGGGTCGCAACCTTCCGCAACGAAAAGAAAAGCAACGTGGCAAATCACTTACCGCTGCCAGTAGGCACGTATTCTCCCTAAGAGCCCCCACGCAGCCGGCGAATCCTATGACGAACGTCACGGTCCCTGAAAAAAGCAAACAGCTCGCAGTTATAACCGCACGGAAGAACGTGAGAGGAATGGAGAGAGAGAAGGCGGTGGCGTTTTCCAAAGGATCTTCGCCATCCGAAAACGAGGGCTGCGGGGCGCAGCATACAACAAACAAAGGAAAAATATCTGGACTTTCCTTTGGGGGGGGGGCGCAGCAAGGCCGGAAACCCAACTGCCCTCTCTTGCCTTTTTTTCTCGCAATTTTCTCCTTTTCACAACCATTTCGTTCATTTTGCGTGGTGATTTTCGCTGCTCCACATTAAAAGCCCGGCCAAATGAATGCCTTAAATAACTTTACACGGTAAATTTCACAAGATTCGCCAATTTTCCCGGCTGGAACGCTAAGCGTTTCCCCGCCGGAGTAAGGCACCTTCGATGCCTGCGAAAACCTTTTCGCAATTCCAAACGATTAGCGAAAGGTTCACTTCTTTTTTCAACCAATTTGCTTCGCAGATTGCCCCCCGGCACGAGGGTTAATTTCACTTACGCCCCCTGCCGCTACCTTTGTCGGAGCGTGAATCGAGCAGAAGATGCTAATGACGACTCCCACGACGGCGACACCTTTTTTTTCCGTCCTCTCGCTTCCGTTTCCGCTATCGAAACGATTTTCGCGATCGATTTCGCATGTTCCAATCCGTTTGCGCGCTTTTTCCTTTTGCCTCCGTCCCTTTGCGACAATCCTCCAACCCGGCAGGTTTCAACCGCTTCGCTTTCGTCGCCCGCTCGTGCTTTCGGGTCACTTCCCTCGTTTCCCTTCCGCATTACCCCGAGGCGGCTGCGTCGCCTGCGGTGAAGGCTTTCGAGCGGAAAGGCGAGAAACTCTCGGGCGGAAGCCGGGGACGTCGCCCGCAGCGCGAAGGAGCTTTCCGGCGCGACTGAAACAAAGTGCGGTCCCCGCGGTTCAAACCCCGCTTATATAACCCGGTCCGGCGCATGTGCCTCAAACTCCCGCCGTGGGCCACCGACTACTACTACTACTCCGCGGTGCAGTTTATTTTCGAAGGCAGGCGATCAATGCCCGACAGCGCAGATCCCTCATTTGAATCGTTCTGCGGCCGGGAACTCGGAATATTTTCTTTTTTCACCGCCGCATAGGAATATTCGGCGCACTGCGACTGTTTGGCAAGTTAAACTGATTTTTATTTCGGAAAATTTAAGAGAGTCAATTTCAAAATGGAAACTTTCAGGAGCAAGAAATATTACACCGTAATATGGAACGGACGTATTAAGGCTCATTACTTTAAAAAATGGGCCGGTGAGAGGGGCTGAAAACCGTAAGAAGCCAGTAAATTCTGCAACCACGAAACCTATTAAGACGGAGCAAACCATCAAGAACGCAGCCCATTAAGACGCTTGACGTAAATAACCGTGGAAAAGTCGGAGTAATAATAATTAATGGAAGCGTAATTTGTATAGTCAAAGGGAAGACGGGTCGAAATGAGTTTTTCTGCTCGAGACACGGGGAATGCAACCGGGGAATGCCTTCGACACAAAATCCTCGCCGTCAGCCGGATTTTCGGTTGGAAGAAGAAAAAAATATTCCCGGAGCCGTCGCAAAGTGAAGCATCTCAATTATCAACGTCGAAAGTCAATAACCCATTTATATCCGCTGTCGGATTTGCAAAGAGGGCTCCCGGATTCGCATTTATCCGTCGAAAGTGACATTTTCCCGAGGGACGGGGGTGTGGAGACGAGCCTTTTGCCGATGCGCATCGCCCTCGGGGGAACGATTAACGAAAAGTGATGAACAATGCCTTCCGGATGCGATCGTTTCTCGTACCACGGCAACATCTCCGAGGATTATTGATTATTTATTAAGCAGCCTCGGCTATAAATCAGACGAATGCATTCGCCCACGAGAAACGGTTGAGAAGGGAGTCACGCAACGACTCCCGAAGAAACCTGGAGCGCGGGAGAAAACCTTCCAGTGGCGGATCTCCCTTTGCCGTCGCCGTGTGTTCGAGCACGTTCGACTGCTGACGGTGCGCGAACCGAAGGGTGGCGCCGACGTTTCCTCCGGTGCCTTCCGTCGCCGCCCGTGAATGCGATCGCGCGTTAATCGAACGTGATCGAACGCTCGTCGGGACGGTTCGGAGTTGAAACTGGAGCATTACACGCACTTGGAGACGATCGTTCCGGGCGAAAACGAAGTCGGGATCGTGGCAGAAGAAGGAAGTGAACTTGTTGCTCCGAGGGGAGAATTTTATTTTCATTGGACGCAAGCAAAAAACGGGGATCGTCAGAAAGTGTAACATTAAACTCACCCCCTTTAGCTAAGGGATGCAAAGTCATTTACAATTTTAATTAAAGCTTTAAATTTAAACTCGGTGCGGGCGATTCCCGACCGATGAACTCGCTTTCCCCGGAGGTTCTGCCGTTTGATGAGAAGCTTGGTTAAATGAGAGGAAAAATAGGAAAAAGGTCCGTCGCGAAGTTTCCAACAGCGGACGCTTCCCGCGTGCTTCTTTTGGGATTTTTCTCCCCCTTCCTTCACGTTCTTTAACCCGGAGACTTCCGCTGCATTATTTGATTCTTTCGACGATCGTTTCTCGATAGCCCGAACGGCTTGCCGCGCTTCTGGATAATCGGAGACGATCGCGAATCACCATCGCAATCAAATAAATTTCAAGCGGAAACCCGAGAAATCGGTTTCGATAAATCCATGTCGCCGGCCATGCCGAAACGCCCGATGGCGGAACTCAAAACGACGCGCAAAGGATCAACTGGTACTTACCGACTAATATCAAGACAAACGCCGGATCGAGCGCGATATTCGTAAGGCGACTGAGGTTGTTGAAGGTGTCCTTCTCCGTCCAGGCCCAAATGCCGATGGCCAGTATCACGAGACCGAGCAACTGGAAGCAGAAAAATTAACATTTTATGTCCGGCCGAACGCCGGATTCAGTGGCAGACTCATAAATTAGGCTCCGGCGTAAAAACCGTAACTTTAAAGCTCGTAAAATCGAGCAAAAAAGGCAGCATCCAATCTTTTCCTGCGCGAGGCGCGATACGGGGGCCGCAGAGAAAGGGCAAAGTTTCGCCCGGGAAAACTGCCGCTGCATTAAAACCGAAAGGTTGGGCGGGTCCCGCCTCGCGGCCTGCAAAACTCAAGCTTCCGTCACGTCGGTGGATGCACGCGGCACGACGGCGGGAAAGCGGAAAACTGCGGAGGCCTCGCGTTTCGCCAAGAAGCGGCGGGGAATCGACAGCATTCGAAGAAGCCCGAATCGTTCCCGGGGGCAGGTCGCGGGCCGAGGAAGGGCGGAGGCATCGCAAAACGGGACAAAGCTTTTAATGTTTTGAATCGACCCCGAACGAAATCCGCATTCAAATCTCGTCCCTGCCCCGTTCGCCCTTTCATCCTTTCCATTAGGGCGGCGGTGGAAAGGAAAAACCTTTCGGATAATAAAAATTATAAAAGTTTCCATCTCGGCTCTACCCGGGGAGAGCCATCTGCCACCGGGAGGAGGAAGAACTTTTCTCTTCGTTAACGGACCCTTGTTTCTCGGGGAAATTTTTTCCCGGCCCCTCCGCCTTCCTCGTCGCCGCTTTTCCGATTCCGACATCAATTTTACGCTTTCTGAAAGATCTTTCTCAACGTATCCCGTCTTCGGGTGTTCGGCTGCGTTTCCTCGTCCTCGTCCTCGTCCGGCCGCGTTTCCTCCGGAAATCGCCCTTTTCCGCCGTGCCGAATCTTCGGACCATTCTCGTCACGAGCTCGCATCGGAAATGTCAATCCCGCATTGTTCGCCGTGCAACGGCGAGGTTTTTCCACCGTTCGGTGGCGAAACCTCCTGAATGCCATCTCGGGAATTCCCCAAAGATCGACCCGGACGATTTTTGCCGCATCGGCTTCGGCGCGAGCTTCCGGCGAGAAGCCACCCTCCGCATCGCTCCACTCTGCCAAAGCCGCTGCACAATATTTTAGGAAAGCGAGATTCCACGCGGAACGAAACAAACTCTGCCAACGGCGATGGAGAAAGAAAAATGACATCGACTTAACCGAATCTACTTCTCCAGCGGCTTCTCCGTTTTAATTTCAATTCCTTTTAACGACATCACTCGTAAGAACAGGGTTGCAACACTACAGGTGGAGTGCGGGAGGAATTCCCCAGCGAGGGTGGCTTGCGCCCTTCCCGCTTGTACCGCCGTCTTCCCTTCCGACCACTCTGCAGGGAAAACTTCGAGCCTCGCACGAACGGTCGACCGCGTTGTTTTCCCTCCGAGCTGTCCACCGACTGCGAAGAGCTCTTCGTTTACATTCTGCGTTTGTCCCCGCAATTCGCGAGAGCGACCGCACTCGATCTCTCCAACTCGCAACGACAAAGCAGGCTTTGTCCGCCTGCAAGGAGCGACTCTTGCCCGGACCAATTCTTCCACCGATTCGAAGCAAAACATTTCGTCCACCGTTTGGAACAATACCAAACGCCTTTTGCTCTCCACCCGGGGAAAGGTTCGGGAGATCGGCGCGGCCTTTTTCGAAAGGTTTCGTTTCGGAACCTTTTTCTTCTTCTTCCGCAGAAAAAAAGACGCCTGCACGCCAACGAAACCCATTTTAAAATCAAGTTTTACCAAGGGCTGGACGGGGGCGGCGCCGACTCCCCTTGGAAATGAACCTTTCGGATAGATGTTGGTCCTCATTTTCTGAAGGGCGTCGCCATGGCAACCCAATCGGCTCCCGGGGGGAGTGGAAATCCTCCATCAAATCCCCCGCTTTTGTCCGAAAAAATAAAAAAACCACCGCCCAACGTTTAAAAACGAAGGATGGGATTAAGCCTGCCGATTGCAAGAGAAGGCCTCTTCCCGAATTCGCGGGGGATGAAAAGCCTCCGTTGTTCCGCTTCGTTGCAGGGGATCAAGCATCGGAGTCCGTCAGCTGCGAGCATAACTCCTTTGTCTCGGAACAACTGAAGTAATTATGGCTTCACGAAGTCGGGTCCCGATAATTTTTCTTTTAATTCGAAAGTCTGGCGAGCCGGTAATTGCGCCACCATAAACCTAGGTGAACGCGTTCAAGGGCCCCGAGCCACGGCCAGCGATCAACCTCACGTTCGGACGTTTCAAATTTGCGGGGCTGCGTTACCAAGCACGCGCGCAGACGTTCGTGCAACCGCAAGGAGCTCCCTCCGCGGATTTTGTCCGCGTCCTTTCTTTTCTCCGGAAAAGAAGGATCGGCGGTGAAAACCTCGCACCGCGGCACCCTCCGCGATAAAACCTGCATTTTCGGGTGATGTTTCTTCATAAAAGTGCAAATCGTCGGTCGAACAATTTCGCCTCTTGCAAACCTGTTTGGCAACGAGGTCATGGAAGTTTCTCGACCGTGGCACGTCCAAAATGCGCATCGCCGGAAAATTCAGCGACGTCAAAGGCGGGAAAAAGAGTCGGGCGCCGAGGACTACCGCCCAGCGCTCCCGGATGCCACGCGCGGGGAAATCGAAGCGGGGACGGCGGAAAGCGGTTCGCCAATGCACTCACCCGATCAACTTCCGACAATTCGACTCCGAGCGAGTTTTCCCGTTTGCCCCGGCGGCGGAGGCATCGCGAATTTTGCCGCCTTCCATCGGCGAGTTTCCCGAAAGGCGCCCGCCGGATCGAAGAGCGCGGACTGTCGCTGCCCGCAAATGTCGCCGAAAAGTGAAAACCGCAACTGGAAACGAATCAAATTCAAACGAAACGCGATCGCGTTAATTTAACGTTGCTTTACCGATATTTAAGATGTTTCGCCGGTAAACGGGAATCACTTCAAGTGCGCTGCAAGTTGCGACAGATTGGATTTAACTGTCGGCTTTTACTAAGCCATTAGCTACATTGAATAAGTTTAGATTTAATTTAGATTACGCGTTGCCTCGGATTTAATAACCGGCGATAACTGTTATAATGGTGCGCGGAACGGTAAAACGACAGCGCGGCGAATGCTCGAGGAAAATAAAACGGCAGCGGAAATTTTCACGGATAAAAAAAGTGGAGGCTTCGTCCTTCGGCGGACGCCTGCAATTCATTTGAGGCGACTCCGGAAGAAAGGGCGAGGGGCAAGGGAAGTCCGGGAAGAGATGCCTTCGGGAATCCTGGCGGGGAAGGGGGACGGGAGCAACACCGGAAGGAAGCTGCGAACAGACGCGGGTATTGGATTTAATTTTTAATGCCGAGAGGCGCCCATCGCGTGAAACGAAGCGGGGACCGCATAACGCGATTCCTTCATTAAAATTTCAGCCGCGGATCATTTCGGGTCGACGGTTTTTTACAGCTTCCGGTTCGTAATTTCCCCGTCTCCGAGCGCCGCGATCCTTCCATCCCGTTTCCATTAAATGCCGCTAAAAAAAATTATTCGCCTCCTCCCGGCACGGCAGGAATTTGGCCGTCGTCGTGCCCCGACGCCGTCGGATCGCCCCGTTTCCGGCCGCGGGGGCGAGCCCGACGCCCGAGGGAAGCCTTCTCAGACGCGTTTACCCGCCGGAACAGGGAGATTCGCGCGGCAATCGCTGGCGGCCTCAATTTTTCAACGTTTCGCGCAGCAAAAAGATTTCCCCAGTCGATATTTCCTTTAGACCGATGCCGCAGAGCATCTCCCGGCGACCCGCAACATTTGGAAACCGTCAATTCGTGCGCTCGCGAGAAACTATTCCGATTGATGCGTTCGCCGCCGTTCGAGGAGAGCATTCGTGCAAACGGCGATACTGCGCTGCTGTTGCCCTCCCGCTGCATCCCGTTCGCGACGGGAGCAATAACCCAGGCCGCGATTGTTTTATTTATGCAATTCATTTCAAGTTCCCAACTTCCGCCGGCACCGCGGGGGGATTCGATCACTTCCTCGCCGACCAAACAACTTTGCAGGACCTCGCGTTTTCAGCAACTTTTGCTTCCGGTTAAATTCGGAAGTCCTTTCCTCGTTTTCCGGTTATTTCAATTTCGCAACTCGATTTAGTTTGCTCCTCGGGGACAATCGGATCGCGGACGTCGACGGGAAATCGCGTGCCGGCACGGGACGGGAGTTTGGAAAAGGCGCGCGACGCGTCGCACTGTCATCTCTCTTTCGGCGGGGGAGGAAGAAAGAAAAATAGAAGGGGAACGATCGGAGGCGGGAAATTCAACCGATTCTCTGGCGAGCGAACGGAAAGGAGAGAAAAAGGAAAAAGTCTCGGAGAAAATCCTTCGGGTCCTCAATTTGCACGGCAAAGAAGAGAGGAGATTTTGAGACAAAAAAGTATTTCCGGAAGCAAAGCAAACAGCAACCGGTGCCGAAGTTTCCACGGAGAAAGGGGAACCAAACCTGCAGGAGCGGGAGCCGATGCTCCGCACGAGAAGAACGTTCCGTTCGAACGGAACGGGCAACCGCGGCCTTTCCCACGTTCGAAACAAATTAATTAATCGGAAGCCACCGACAGGCAACTTAAACTTACTACGCCGCCATTAAGGAACAAAGTTTCGTCAAATGCCATCAAAGACTCGGCCAAGGTCCGATCGCGAAGACATTTAAAACGCTTCGATAAATCGATCAGATCGCCCGCAAGTCCAGGCAAAGCAACGGACCCGGCCCGTGGCGGTTAACGAGCGACAACGCGGGGAAAAACGATCCCGGACCGCGCGCTCGACCGCGTTCAGAAGGCCGTGGAAATGCTCGGCAGAGGAGGGCGGAGAAACGGAAGAAGGATCCTTCCTCCGCCCGGCGCGGATCAAAATTTGAATTTCGTTCGCGTGCCCCCTCGCTCTCGGAACCGACATCGTAAACGGAAAAGCTCGAAAGCACGCGCGGGACGGCGCATCGCCATTATGTCGGGGGGGCAAATCCGAACGCAAAAGCTCGGCCTTTCCCATTTACGTCGGCGCCGATCGCCCTCAAATCCGTGCCGCATATAAATGAAGGTTAACGAGACACAACCCAATTTGGACGATTAAACATCGTTAATGGGAGCGGAATATTTCGAGCCGTTCGTTTAAAAAGACCCATCTCGGGCGTCGCTTGCGAGGTCCCGCGTCGTCCATTGTGCTCGAATCCGAGGGCGTTCCGACCGGAACAAAAATACGTCGGCGTCCGTCGGACGTTGTCCGCGGCCGCGGGGGCCGCGCTCCCTTCGCTCCCTGCTTCCGAGCGTGCTTCGCGAGGACAAAACGCACTCTGGGCCAGGGCAGCACGAAAGACGCCGCGCGCATGCAGCTGCGGAGAACGCAGCCGTGCAAGATTCGCGAGAGACAACAGCAAACGGGCACCTCTCATCCGGCACCGTGAATTGCGAAACGCGAAACTCGTGCAGTTCGAAGGCAGTCCTTGTCGGGGCTCCGCATTTACGAAACGCGGTTATTATGCGCGCGGGCAAGGACGGTGCCGAACAAAGGAACTCGGGTCGATCCGCGGCTTCGAGACCGGTCGCTCGAACTCGATTTCCATCTCGAAACCACGTCGCATTCGATTTCCGTTTGCAAGCTTCCGAAGCACCGTTTTCGCCCGAAATGGCGGGAGGAGCCGGGTCTCGGTCTTGCGACCGTTTCGCGTGCCGCGATCAGTCACTTGCGCAACTCGCTCGCCGCAGGTCAAAATGCCGACGGCGGATTTCGCCCTTGCGCCTCGCTTGCGGCAACCGCGATTTTCTCGTGTGCAAGCGCCAACTTTTCTCCTCTCTCGCTCGCGAAAACCCGGCCGAGCGTCTGGAGTTCGCGGTTAGGCGGCGAGACGAAAGCGTCACGTTCTCCGGCCGGACCGCTTTCCGCGCGGACCGACGCTCGGGGGAGGAAACCTTCCTGCCCACCCGGCGGACGCGAAGGCCCGGAGCACTCGCGGGTGCCGGGGGTGCGTGCACCCCGAGCGATCGATTGCGTGGATCCGCGCCCCGGCAGCAGCGCTTTTTCCGACGGCTCTCCCAACCGAAGCGAAATCACCAAGCGAAGCGCGACAATCGACGCGGAAACTTTTAAAAGATAATCCAAAGTTGTTTCCCGTCCCGAACTTCCGACCGCGGCACACCGTTTATGTTCGATTAAACAACAACAAAGCAGATGCCTCGGTTCTATCCGAAGACTCGAGAGTTTCAAAACTTTTCGGGTTTTCCGGGTAAAAACTGCCAGGCACAAACGATGGCCGCGGACGCGCACCAAGTAACGGCATTTCAACCCTTACGGTCGGGCCACACTGACCATCCCCAAAACCACCCGAGTGCGCGACGAGATTTCCCCGCGCATCCCTTCGTCCGCAATCGCGGTAATTTTGCATTTCCTCGCCGACGTTCGGCGCGGGGGAACGGACCCCGCCGACGCAACGAAAAGCAAGGGGTTCGCGATTAATTTCCGGCATCGGAGAAGGACGCGAAGCGAGTGCAAGGTTCGGTCACATCACTCGGGATGCTTCGACGCTAAATATAGATCCCGTCGGATCGACGGGCTCGGCAGACGACGGAATTAACCCGGAAGTCGAGGAGAGCGATGCCGGCGCTCTGCACTCGGGACAAATTCCCCGGGATTCGATTACGTTTCGAGCAGAAGGCGGACATTACGTTGGTTTTGCGTTCTCATGCGGAAGAAAGGCCATCGAATGCGAAACGCGTCCCGCCCTCCCTCTGTGCCGGGGGAAAAAATTTCGGCGCTTTCGGACGCCCCTTCAAACGTCTTTGTTGGCCGCTTTGTTCGATGGAGATTCGAAACTGTGGGAACCGCTGCGACCGCTGCAATCGCGATGGCCGCGTTTGAACCGAAAAACCGGATGCACCATCCGCATCTCGACAAACCGGATGCACTCAATATATTCCGACGTCCCTGCACTTTAAATTGTTGACCTCGGAGGCATTTTTCGGGACCGGGTCGGTTTCACCGGTCGTCAGTATCGGTCTCGCGCCCTGGCACCTAACCAGCCCCGCACCTCCTCCGCCCCGGATCTTTTGTCGGCAGAAAATTAAACTTTTCCGAATGCTCGGTGACCCGTGCCACGATATCTTTCACGGCACTTCAGTTCGATAAACCCGGAGCCGTGCGGCCGGAAGCAATTTTTATAATTTTCCAAACGAGAGGAATCGCCCGACGGAAGTTAAGGAGAGATCCAAATATTTAACGTCGAGTTTTTCGCTTTTCCGGGGGAAGAAAAAAAAAAAAAAGGATCTGCTTCATTCGAAGGAATTCGCGGCGGAATTTTTCAGCGAGGGAAAAACCTCGACGGCAACCGGGTCGGAAAGGGAAAAGGAAAAAAAGGATCGACGGCAATCGCGGACTTCCGCCTACGTTCCCGGCCCTCGGAGCGGCATCGTCCGAGACGATGGCGAACCCGGATCGCGGGGACCGCAAAAAGCTCGGTCCCAAGCGGAAGACGGAAACTGCCGCGCGACCCGGCGAAGCGCAACTCGAGAGCATCCCCCGACGACGAGGGTGGCGTCCCCTCGGGCGACCGCCTCGCTCCGGATGGCCGAAGCGCAACCCGACGCGAGTCGGACGATCGAAATTATGCGAGAATTGCGTGCCCCGGGAGAGAGTCTCCGAAGCGCGGCGAGGCAGAAAGCCATGGGACAACGAACCGCATTGCGTGAAGGGGATTTCTCTCTCCGCGGTTGTCACCACTGGCTTCGACCGAATCGACTCGCCGCGGATCCCGAACGTGGCAAAAGGCGGATTCGACTTTTCCGAAACACCGGCCAGCGCGACGTGGCCGCATCGCGGAAATTCGCGATTCGAAAAACCGGGGCCCAGATAAAGCCTTTCCCGGGGCAAAGAGCTTACCACGCGAGGCACTGCCTCCGGGATCCGAAACAATTCTCGGCAGCACCGAGCTTTTTTCCCTCCGCGTGAAATCTCAACTCGCCGCTCCCACGACGCCAAATTAATCGCTCGCGAATTATGCAAAGGGATTTCCTTTTTTTTATTATCCGCTTCCCCCGAATCGAGATTTCGCTCAACAGGAAACTCCCAAGCGAAACCGAGGATTGGGGGCACTCGCAAGCGTCCCGGAACGCTTTTCGCGCGGACGACGCGGTGCGGCGATTCGCCAAACGGAAAATTTCGCTGAATTCGCGCGACGCTCCGGAAAAGGTAAAAGTCCCTGCCCTTGCGCCCGTTGGCAGCGTTCCCCGCGATTCGACGGGAGTCCGAACGCCGAACGGTGCCGAATTGGCGACCGGCACGCACGTGTGGCACCGGAAACGAAGAAGTAACGCGCAGAGCCGAAGCTCCCCGCGACCCGGAGACTTGCAACCTTACGAACTTCCTCGTCCTCCGCATCCGGTTTGAGGTGCCTCGCTGACGCGCGACTGTCCCTACCTTCCTCGGCGGCGTGCTCAAGTTTCCGCCATCGAGAAGGGAAATCCTTTTCAAATTAAGCATTTGTTTATCGCTGCAAATAAATTTCTTTGGTTCCCGTTCCCGTATGTAATTTGCCCCAACACCATTTTGCGAAACTGAGAAAACCCGTTTGATATTACCCGGTGTTAATTACAGGTCAAATATTAAGTCTGCCCCAACACCGTCCGCATCTCTTCATTAATACATATTTATATAAATAATTAGCCGGCAACGGGTGAGGCAAGCGAAGCTCCTTTTCGACCCCTTTACGGGGTCGAAAGGAAAATTCTACGAAGCCCTTTACCGCAGGACGGGAGCGAGACAAAAAGGAAACAGGAAAAAAAAGGGAAAATTCGATTCCGGGCAAATATTCCTCCTAACCTAACCTCCCGGCCACTCGGTTGATTTAGGAAGGAGCGCACAGCGTACGCATTTAATAAAACGCGGGCGAGGCGCGATCAATAAGCGACGTGGGTCGTTAAAACCGTTTCTCCGGTTAGTGCGGAGGCGACGACAAAACGTGAAAACGCGACCGGAGTTCGAATCCGTCGGAAAGGCGACGAAAAGGAAGGAGATCCGCGAGCGCGAACAAGGGAAATTTCCGGTCCTCCGCCGCCCGGCGCGCTCGGTACTTTGCGGCGATTGCACCTTCCTCGCGAACAACCGGATGTTGCGTTGCGGGCGCGCCGCTCCAAACCGTCAAGGACAAATCCGCGGACGGAAATAACCATGAGTCAGAAAAGCATTCAGGTTTACCGAGGCGGATTGACCATCAAATCAAGGTGAACCGCTGCCATCGGTATACGGGCGGCGGTTTCAGATTACCGGAGGCTCCGCTAAATTTCCGTCCGCCCGCCGGGCGGGCAACCTCCGAAGGCGAAAGCACTTTTGCCTTCCGACTTCTGCCACCCGCCCCCCGCCTCAACTTGAGGAATGTCGGCGGCCCTCGCGGGATCGGGCGGGAGTCCCAAATCTCGCGCGGCGTCCGGAGCGACGGCACGGGACAATGCTGCGACGAAGGTGGAAAAATTCTCGACGGAGACCTCGCCGGAAAACGAAAATCGTCTCGGAAAAGTTGCCGCTCCAATTGCGGCGACCGCCCATCTCGAGGCGTCGACAAAATCCCGCGTTTCGTCAAACTTCGTGACCGAAGTTAATTGATCGGAAAGAAGAAAAAGTTTCTCTGGGAATTTGTGATTGAATTTGATTTAATTCGTTCCCGGGAAAAGCGCCGATGCTTCCGGTCGATCGATGCCGAATCGCCGTGAGCCCCCGGCGGTGCAGCGACCCTCCCTCGAGCATTTGCTAAACGCGACCCGTAAATCAAATGTTTAATGCCGAACGGAGGACGGAGGCCTCGGATTACCATCCCCGAGGAACCGGAAACGAATCACGGGTTGGTCGAGAGTCGAAGCGACGAAATCGCACTTCCTTCGATGGAAGGCCACCGACCCACCGCCGAGTCCGGAAAGGGGCACGGTCGCCACGCACAAGAGGCCGCCGAGGAAATGTTTCGCCGCCTTCCCGGATCGGCGAGGAGAACGTCTCCGCCTCGTGCTCCGACCCCGATCCGAACCGCGGCCGATACCTTAGCGATGGATCGCCGTTTCCGGCGCGGCATCAAAAGCAACCCCCGATTCAACCGTGCTGACGCAAACTTCGGAATGACGGAGCACGGCGGAAACGTTTTCCTCCGACGCAGAGAAGAGCGCCGAATTTTGGAATCGTTCGCAGGGAACAAAATTCACAGCAACGCGGCGCAACGTTGCACGCCGCAGTTATCTCAACATGCGAAATCCCCTCCCCCAGCGGCAAACCTTTGAAAACCCGCTGGAATTCGCTGAAGGACTTTCGAAGGACGGACACCGAGAAAAGGACAAAACCGAAATCCCTAAATGCGACGCCGTTTTGCTGCGGGACCGAAAAACCAGCGCCGCGGCCCGTCCCCGGGCCCAGATGAAATGCATCTCGAAGGCCGCGTAAATTATTCCGGAAACCCCCCCCCCCGCTCCCCCTCCAACAAGTTGTCGGAGGGTTCGGGAGTCTTGAAGCTAATCCCTTAATCAATATTGGCCGACCCGAATGGGAAGAGGGGGTGGGAAGCAGGGAAATGGTCGCGGACCGAAGCCGAAGGGCTGAAAAATTTCGCTCGTTTTGCGGTCGAGCGAGAAACGTGGGACGAAGACTCGCCGCAACGCGAGACGACTCGAAACTCGGTCATTGAAACGGCGGCGTTGTGCAATTTCGAAGCCCCGAATGGACGAATCCCCGCGTTTTGCAACCGTCGCTGCCGAAAGCGACCGTTGCAACGGGAAAAGCGGAAACACCCGGATCGTCCGCGGCAAACTCGTTCGCCGACCCGACGCAACATTTCGCCGTCGTCACTCGCCGCGCGGGTCTCGGGTACGCGAAAGGGAAAGGAATCGGAGCAGCCCGACCTCGCTTCGCCGTCCGCCGCGACTTCCGCGGCCTTTCTTCGGAGTCGACCGCTCGAAAGCGGCTGCCTCGGTAAATATTTGCGCGGGCTCGGGTTCGGCGGTAACGGTGTCTAACCGTGACGTCAAAATCTCGTTTAAAACGCACGCGATGCGGAGGCAAAACCGGATTTCTCGCCCGCGATCAGGTACGGATCCAGAACGCGACCGCGTCGGGGCTGCTGCGGGTTTCCGCGGGGGCGGGTGCGAAGGGCGCGAAAGAGGGGAGTGCGTGGCGGAAACTCACCCAGAACATCACGTTAAAACCGAATATGACATATTTCAAGCAACAGCTCACTTCGCTCGTCTCCGTTCTGTACTTTCGCACTGGCATTTTCCACGCATTTAGATTATCGTGAGAGGCGTTGGAAATGTCTCGCGTCGCGTTCCGCTTCTTCGCCTTGGCCGAAGATCATCAACTTCCGGTGTTCGACTTTCGGTAGCAGTTCGTGCAGTCAAGGACATCGGGAGAGCCCGAGCCTCCTCCCTCTCACCCCCGTCTCGCTTCCTTTCTTCTCGGCAGGCGGGAGCCAGTTCGTCGAGCCATCGACCGCGAAACGATCATCGGCATCGGGTCGAGGGGGGGCGATGCATCGCGTCCAGCGGCGGCCGATCGGAGATGACGTGCTCGGGTTCCTTCGACGGGTTTCCGTTTGAATGCGACAGCTGCGAGGAAATTGAGAAAAAAAAATACGGCGAATGCCCGGGGCTGGCAAATAACCGAAATAATTCGATTTTAAGCACGGTTAATTCGAATGGGAAACGGCATTGCACGCCAAATCGGTTCTGACAAACATTTTATCACATGAAATATGAAAATGAAACACTTTTCTTTATGTTCACTGCCTTTCATGCCAGACGAGGCCGAAACCCTTCCCTCACGACCGCCATTTTTTAACTGACTGGTGAACGTCTCAATATATTGGAATTGGAATTTGGTGCAGAGCTGCCAACTTTGGATGAGAAATTAAGGGAAGTGAGACCGGGCAAAATGATCGAGTGACCACTCCAAAAGCATTTTCTTAGACATTTCAAACAAAAAGAACTATTTGCCGTGTGTGCGAAGCCATTTGTGGGGAGTTGCGTGACGTTAAGTGATAATATAAAAAAAAAAAAAAAAAATCTGCGTTGTTTTGTATCTGAATCGTCCTGTTGTCGCAGCTCAAGATGGCGGCTAATGTTTATAGATTATTTCAACCTGTAAAGTATTATCGGATTTTTTTTTGTCAAACACCGTATTTCTTAATTAAAAAAGATCTGTGACTTTGCCGAAGAAACCAAAGCTTTTTGTCATTCGTGAATTGTCGTTTTAGGTCAGGCGGTCGCTGACGATCGACCGATATATTCACGGGACGGTCGCTTTGTGCAGGGTCCAGGCAGGAAAATACAAACCGACCATCAGGCGCACGAGGCCCCTCACCTACGAGCAGTCGAATCCTCCGCCTCAGATAGCCCACAGGAAGTCGTGGAATTCATGGAACACGAGTTAGTGTCACGTAATTTGGGTATTTATTTTCTCGCCGCTTCACTTTAGCTTGAAGCCGTGAAAGTGTTCGCTTTCTAACCGATTCACAATTCTCCTTTCAGCCACCATAAGCGGAGGTTTAAGAACTTCCGAGACGGCCATCGATGATTTGTTTATCAGGAAATTCATGGCTGGAACATTTCACAGGTGCCTGCTATCGGAAGTAATCATTAAAAGACAACATAACATTATCAGGATAGCTGCAATTATGCACAGAAAACTGAATCACACAAAGTTTTGCTTTTTAATCGGTTACACCGAGGAATTACTAGGTTACTGGTTGCAGTGTCCTGTCAAATTAGAAATTCAGTTTGTGAACAATCCTGAAATAACAATATTCAAGTATATATAAAAATTGTATTCGATTGAATTAATCGAGCATATTATTATTTATATTTTAAAACACTGTAGCAATTGTGAATAATTTTTAATAAATTTATTTCATACAGCCTGTTTCTAATTGCTTGAAAGATTGGCTTATTCAGATACACGTTTTACGGAGAATGGAGCTGTAAATAATTTCTCCATAAGCGCGTTTTTAAGTGAAGACAATTACAATTAAGCTCTTTATATTAAATAAGCCTTTACATTTGCATATCTCGCGAGTGATTCTGAATGTCTTGTTTGTACAACTGCAGTTAGCTGTGTGGCCATTGGCCGTTTTCACCTCACAATTTCCCCCAAAAGAGGGCGGCGTGAGGAGCACTCCCTCGTTAGTAACACTGCCGGTTTATCGTTTTCCTGCCGAAAGGCGACGGAAATAACGAAGCATCAGTCGATCATAACGACTGCAGACATTAATGATGACGTATAAAATTGCTGGCAAATCTTCTCGTAATCTGCACGCACGACACCGAGGAACGAGAGAAATAAAATCTAGGAAAAAGACGAGGAGGAACGCGAAAGTCGCAATCCGAACACTCCGGAAAACGAATTTTGGCTTTTCGACAGCCAACGGAGGACCGATCCCGCGGCGAGCGCCTCGTTTAACACCCCGAGCCCCGAGAAGGTTTTGCGTCGAAAGCGCGACAAGTGCTGCGGGCAAATGTCGCAGGTTCTCGTTGTCGCGAAAGTAACGCGAAGACGCCGAACGTAGCTTGGGAGTTCGTCCCAGGTCCCGGTTTTGCCGCGGGTCAAGCGCGAGCGTCGGTGCCGTGGCCGAGCCCCGTTGGACCCCATCTGAGATTGTTCCGTTTCCGATTCTTAAACTGTTTTTGTGTCATAAATCCAAAGGCCAAAAACAATTATTTTTAAAATTTATTTTTTAATACCAATGGGCATGTGTCTAAAAATTCTCGTTATAAGATCAATAAAAAAAGTATTTAAATCATTCATTTAAAACCATTGATTTCACCATCAGTTCTTCGTATGTATATATATATATGTATGAATGTATATATATATATATATACATACATATATATTTTTTAAATTCATTAATCCATATTGCTACTACACTCACCGAAAAAAAACCTACCTTACAAAGTTTTTCATATCCTTAGTTTTTAAATCTATCTTAAATACTTTTGAAAGCTTAGAGGTACTGATTTTAATGTAATTCACATGTATATGCAAACAACTTAAATATATTTATATATATATATTAACGTAGAATCGTGCGTGGATACATAAAATTGAATATAAAAAATTTTGGGGCACGGGAAGTTTTGTTAAATTGACTTCTAAAGAAAACGTTTCTTGCATTTTTGTATCGCCCCCCCGAACGTTTTCAAATACATGTGAAAAACATCCAAATGCACTTATATATATATATATGTATTTATGTATGTGTGTATATATATATATATTGAAAATTAGTTAAATTTTGCAAATAATTAACAGTGAAGGGATTTCTTTGCAAAACCGAAGTCCCTTACTTAAGTAGCATCACACATTTGTTTTTCTTACATTTTTTTTGTATTTTTATTTTTTGTTTTTAAAATCGATGTCAACTTTTTACAAAAATATCTTCTCATTAAAATCATATGCATTTATAGTAATATATATGTATATATATATATAAAAATATATATATATAAAAATAAATCTTATATTCTTTTTCCGTCTTTATTTCCCTCTAAGCTTTATTTTCCTTGTTATTATTTTTAATGTATATGTTAAAATTATTATTCTCTTTCACGTTTTAACATGCAATCGAATATATTATTTAATATAATCGATTCCAGTTTAATAATATAAGCCCAAAGCTATTTTATTTTTAACATTTTAAAGTGCTAAACTACACCTTTTTTGAAAATGGACTGGGAACAATGTTGCAGATCAATTACGTAACAATAAATATGTTTTAATTTCGGTAAACCCAAAGAGAATCGGCGAAATCCTTTCCAATGTAGAAATTGAACTCAAGTTTCCTTCTTTTTCATTTAAAATTTCGTCCGCGTGCATCGCCTCAATTTCGAATGCACGATAAAAGGCCGCCGCCCCGGACTCGAAACCTTTTCAGCGGAGCCTTAGCGCGTCTTTCTTCTTTCCTCCCAGCCGACGTTCGTCCGACGTCGAGATCGAAGCAGCGGGGCGGAGCTTCGGGCCGGGCGGAAACGGAAGCGTCAGGGGTCGTTTCCGTTCTCGAGCGCGCAAGCCGACCGAGCGATTTTCCCCCGCGTTTTCCCCGGGGGCTCCTCCGAAGACGCGCCCGAGAGACCCGGGAGGACCGGTCGAGGCGCTTCGGTGCGGAAAATTTTGCGCCCGCAGCCCGCTTTCCCCCGGGGGAAAACTTTCCTTTCCTCGCTTCGCGAAATGTTTTTCCTTTTCCACTTTTCCTTCTTTTTTCCCTCTTTCCCTTTTTCTCTCTTTCTATTTCCCTTAATCCCTCATCGAGCAAAGCGCGACAGCTTAAAACGCACGCTAATATCCGTATATCAAACGGCACAGCTGGCCGAACCGAGCAAAAAGGCAAGGCGTACGGCAGTGTGGCTCGCCCTAAAGATGACGGGTGACAACGCGAGCGCGAGTTCCTGCACGAATCAGAAATTTTTTTCAGCAAAAAAAAAAAGAAAAAAATGTTAAACTTAAAAAAATGGCAAAGAAAAAAGGAAAGAAATTTCGATTTTCAAAATTTTAAAATAAAGTAAGGAAAAAAGAAAATTCCGCCGTAAGATTCCCAGTGCGGAAAGCAGCGTAAAGCAGGTTGTGATGGTGAAAATTCCGCCAACTTTTCAAAGAGCGCGAAATTAAGATTGGTGAGAACGAACGGAAATCTGTATCAATTTGTACAATTTCTTTTTTGAAAATTATAAAATATTTTATTCAAATAACCGGGCGCAAAACATCATTTTGGGTTAAGCAACGAAACTGATCTCTCTCAATGCGAAAATACTGATTTTGAGGCTTTCGATCAGCAAGAAAAAAACGTTCCATCGATTAGAGAGCTGATTTACGTATTACACTAAGAATGGTCTCGGTCACCGAATCGAGAAATAAAACTGTTATAAAATTTGAACAAAACCTGAGGCTCAATGACAACCACTGGCATCAGGTCGTAAACAAGATAATTAAACGATACCTTCAAAGAAAATGAGAAAAATAAATATATATATATATATATACACACACACACACACACACACACACACACACACATATAGTGAAAAAAGGAGTACGGTAAATTTAAGAAAGCAACTTTCGCAAAATATAATCCATATATATATACTCAATCCTGCAGTGTTTGAATTTTATACTAACTGCAACCAAACCACATTGATATAACCGGAAATAATGACGATTATTGCAAAATCCTCAAAAATTCACTATTTAAAAGATGGCTCACTTTTAAAAGTGTAATATATATATATATATATATTGAACTGATGATAATTAGATATAATGTAAAACATTGCTTATAAATTTCAATCACTGAGAAAAAAAAGGCGCATTTAACAAACTAAAATAAGAGAAGAAAAAGACCGATATTTTTTCCAATCGTTTCAATGAAAAACCCACGATATAAAAGTTAATTCTTTAGCATATGTTACCAGTCCAAATTTCGCTACAACCTTACCATATTGAAAAGTTTTTTTTTTTTACTAATTATTCTAATTAGCTAACCTAAAAATTTTTTCCTTAATTTATAATTAATATTTTTTTCCTTTTTAAAAAATTCTTTTAAATACAAAATAATACAAAAAAAAATGTCAGTTGAAACCAAAAACCTATTACATGATTTTTTAAAAAGAAATTAATAATAATAATGATGATAAAAGTAAAAATTCAGGATACTTAAAGCAGAAGAGAAATGTGTGCTTTTACGATTGTGTGCGGCATCATTTAATCTTCGTCGAATTCAAATACGAAAATTCGATTCGAAAAGAATCTCTTTTATGTATTTTATCATTTTATTTATTTATTTTTGTTTATTTTTATTTTAAATTTTCGATTCCCCCTGCGTTATTTTAATTTTTTTCGTCGTTCTGCAATAACAAAAAAACTTTTAATCTTTGGTTTTTCCTATTTTTTTGTTTTTTTTTTTTTAAAAATTTTTTCTCTTTTAAAATTATTATTATCTTTTGAAAATTGAGATCACATTAACAAATCACATTTTTGTGTGTTCTTCCCCCCGTTTCGACTCTTTCTCCATCCTTCGAATGCGTGTCTGTGATTTTTGTTTTTTGTCCGTTCAAAGGATTGCTTAAGACAAAAAAACCAACAAAAATTCTAAAGGAAAAGAAGTTAAATTCAGCCATATAAACGATCGAGCATTCGTGGAAGCACACATTAATTATAGGAAAAAAATTATAATAATCAAAATAATGATAATGATAATAATAATAATAGTAATAGTAATAGTAATAGATTCATCTTTTAAACTTTCATAGTTAGATTTTAAAAAGTTTAACAAACATAATTGAAGAATAATTTTCTTATAGTTTAATCTCAGTCAGTATTTTCTTTTCTTTTATATTACAAAAAATGATAATAAATAATAATATAAAAAAGTGAGAATTTTTTTTTCATTTTTATTTTTTAATAATAATTTTGGGTGAAAATTCAAGCAA